>JABCKU010008299.1:0-21659 GCA_018221655.1 Myochromella boudieri
AAGTTGGGAACTGCTGTAAATAATAAATTGCAATAAGTTTCGGAGGTCCCGAGGGCGGAGATGCACCCGGACTAAGCCCAGTGATGTAAAAATACAAAGGGGATGCTTGGGGAATGCACAACTTATGTAGAGGAGTAACAAAGGCCATTGAACTTCAAATTGAAGATGGATTTGATAAGCAAAGATAACGATAACGATCCATCATCGTGACATTAAAGTGACACTCAATCCTAACCAGACCAACAGTTACAACTTACCGGACACCACCCAGGTCGGGTTACAGAACCCTGACCAGGTTTCGTACATATAAGGAAATTAAACCTGACCTGGTCAGCCCCAACCAGTTGCCGGACAGGGCCTTAGTGACGACCCTGCAATTCGAGTTCGATGCCACAGGTATCTTTTGACCTGGTCCTTCAGTGATTTTGTGTGCTCCCTCAATGCCCGAAGTCCTTTATACAACAACCAACTGCGTAGTCTTGATGGTGATGTACCCTGCCCATACTCCTCGGCATTTCGCAAATGTTACTAAGGTCCCAATGTGGCAACTTGAACGTCTGTCTTTGTACCATACAAACATTTTGTCTATCTCTTCAGTCGCTCAAGGGTCGAAGTTATCGAACGGTCAATCTTTACGCTCCTCTTGCTGTGTATTTCTCACACCTGAAACATACACCACAACTTCGACTATCAATACGGAAGAACATTAGTGCTGCTTTCCGTGCCTAGCATCCAACATCCGATGTTAAAGATCCATGTGAAGCTTGATGCTTCAAAAGTCTGTAACAGCACTTTTGATTACGCCACAGCCGCTGAAACCAATGGGGTGAGGAGGATATACAAGTCTATGTATCACGCCTACTCAAGCGAAAATGATACCCCTACATGGCCTCATTTCCCTTGCATTTCCCTTCGCTTCGTGGCTAAGCGCTAATCTCTGAAACGGCTTACTGAGCTTGAAATTGTGTCTATTTCTCACACGTCGTACGTTGCGGATTTGGAAAGCCATCACCCTTACCAAAAACACAAAAACCACTGATTCCTCTGATAAAACATCGAACCCGTCCACCTGACTCAACATCACGAATTACTTCCAGATCGACTGGGTTCGAGTCTATGCATGTAGTGAAGTGATACTACAACCACACACTACCCTTAAGGTTACTACCAGTATCAACGCGCTCGCGTTACACATTAGCATTAGAGGTGGTGTCAGTTTCTTCTATGTCGAATAACTATTTAGTATTACTCAACGTTCCTGCGGCGAATTGAAGTTCCAGATGCAACTCATGTTGTTCCAAGAAGAGCCTGGGGGCTACTATAAACCGCTGCCCGTAACCACATCAATGCACGAAGAACCCTTTTGTAAAAGATACACCCGTTTAAAGGCTACGCTACGCGCCAAATTAGAAGCGGTGATTTCATAGTTTCCTGAGCACGTATATAGTTTGATAATGAAGCATAAAGTGAAGAGAGTTGGTTATAAGCTTATAGTCTAATGATCGAGAGCCCACGATGTCCAAAAAGTGAGCATCTCCACGACATTGCATCCCAGATTGATCGTTGGTCTGGCCATTCCACTGAACTTGAGAATTGGCGCTTCGAACGCGAGTGTGATGTTGATAATATTATCATCTACAGAGAGGTTTGGTCTTCGGGGGAAGAGCGATGAAGAAAGGAACGCTTACGGGGGCTGACTTCTCCGAATGCCCATCTTGCGTAGTTGGAGACAACGAAGAAACGTCCTCGGCCGCGACACGTATCATGGATCTACGAAGTACAAAGTTTTAGTTAGGTGCTAGTCACAATACACAATATGTGAGCAAATACGAACCACAGCCCACATTTTCAAGGCATTCGTAGATGATCCGTGGAATTTATTTATGTCAATCTGCAAAGATGACTATAGATATGCCTTTCAAAGAAGCGCAAAAAGACTCACTTGTTGAGGCGATACCAATTCGGTAAAGTCATCATTACCGAATTCCCAAGGTGGGACCATGAAGACTAGAAAAGGACACGGGCAGATAGTTGTTCCAGGCTACATAGAAAGGAACTTCAACACTCCAAGGTTCGCATTTTAAAGTGAGATGAAACATACCAATGCTATAATATCCCAGCGTGCTTGATGGGCCGTACATAAATTGGAGTA
Organism: Myochromella boudieri; assembly: GCA_018221655.1. Lineage (NCBI taxonomy): Eukaryota > Fungi > Basidiomycota > Agaricomycetes > Agaricales > Lyophyllaceae > Myochromella > Myochromella boudieri. Next base: position 2,153 of record JABCKU010008299.1, read on the forward strand.
GTTGCGGAATTCAAGCACTGCTGCTTCAGGAGAGCCACGATTATGGCCTTTGATGATACGCAGACATTCTGAAACGGTTTGAAAAATGTATTCTTGCACGAGGGTTGCGTATGTGTCTTTGCTGTCGATATTCCTCAGGGCTTCAGCAGCCTCTTCGCACATTCGATCTTCGTTGGTTGGGAGGCATATACGAGCCAGTATATCCTTCATGGTGTTATTGATCATGAACTTCTCAGCGCCACATGTTTGGAAGTCTATGCCGAAAATAGGGTATTTGTTTGAATATAAAGGGGATTGCAATGAAAGGCACGCACAGCGAATAACGAGGCTGAGAAATTCCATTGTCCCGGTACGTTGAATAAAGCGAAGGCGCCTTGTACCAGGTACAACATGTAACTCGGCGTACTCAGGCCAGTCAGGTGCTTTCAGGATCTGAGCACAGAGAGGAGTCTTCGATTCGGAGGACTTGAATGCGGGAAGGAGCACATTGGAAAGGTATTTCCGGAGGGTGAATTCGAATTCCTGGGAGTCTGAGTTGGAATACTCGATGTCCGTATCTTCAGCCACAGGGCTGTCTGTAACTCTTCGTGAAGCCATTGATCGTGTGCAGGGGTTTGAAAGGACGCTTGAAGAGGTATTGCGGAATGGTCTTTATCTCGCGGATTATGAAGGAACGGACAAAGCGGGTGAGTAGAAACAGGGTCCAAGCGCTGGCTCAAACTAGTCAAAGCGCTACGTTTGCATTAATTATTTCCGTCCACCTAACATTCCCCTCGGCCAAAGCATGGACACGCTTTGGCCTGTGTGTATGTGGGAATCATCACAAAAAGAACAAGGAGGACCTCTGGAAGTCGTACAAGGAGGCTGGTCAAAGAGATCATTGTTCTTTGCCCACAAAGAAGTCTAGCAGCGCCGTGTGAATCATTGAATTCGCGTTGAACTGATGTGGTTGTTGACTTGTCAAAATCTGCCATCAAGATATAATTATGAAGTATGCCAGTGTCCAGCTGAACCTTTACAAGTGGAGTTTAGAAGACGATGTAAATACATTTTACATACCTGCAATTCATTTCAGTTCGAATTGTGAACATGCGGATGCAAATTCACCTAGGTTACGAGTCGTCAGATCATCTGGAGGCCGTCAAAGGGTGACCTCAGTGACCGCATTGACCGCGAAAGCGATCAAATATGATCGAAGTCGTGAGAAAAAGGAAATTTCTTGATCAACCCGTTAACTGAACATGTCTGAATCAATTAAACACCTTTAGGACCATCCGTCAGTGGTCTTTAGCTGTGAAATTCCCTCCCATTTCATACTTTTCCAGTTACGTTTGCACCTACCATGGGAGTGGCAAGAGACATTTTAGAGGAGTCGCCCTCTTCTCCAGACGTTGAGTTATTTACTGGTGGTGCTAACACAGCACAAACACCCACAACCCAGTCTGGCGACACATCACCGACGCAGGAACTCGAGGAGGACGCGGCTCTGACCACACAGAAGAAGAAGAAGAAGAAGAAGTCCAAGAAATCTGCGAAAGCGAAAGACCCTGCAGGTGCTGCTAAGCCTAAAACAGAAAACACGAATGGACGTCCACCCGTTCTTTGTATCAGCCGGAATAAACACTGGAGGTACATCAGCTCATACCATGTATGTATCAAGTACTATCGCATTTCATAACATACTCAGCCAACAATTTCCAGGGACCTTGGCTCCAACTGCCAATTGAGCTCCTCGAATCACTGCTCGTGTTAAACCTCGACCCTTCAACTCTGGCGGCTCCACCTGAACCACGCGTGCCACTCCTTACACCCTCAATGAGCATATCCGCTAGCAAACAGCGCGACCGTGGATACCATGGGTTTGGCGACTACTCTCCACCTGATTCACCTGCAGAAACATTCTTCCCACTGCCCCCTCCATTCCCCTTACCGAAACCTGGGAAAGCTACACCTCCACCTATTGACCCAGGAGTATTTCGTTCTGTCACCTCTATCCGACGACTTATAGATGAAGCCGCAGAACTGTCAGTACGTGCTGCCTCAGGCATATCTTCTTCGGAGCTGGGATCGATGAGGAGCAATAACAACCTGAACGGTAACCCTTGGGCAGCTGCGCAATCCCTTGGTCTCAATTCACTCGGGACCGGTGGTGGAGGGCGCAATGTAGCTATGTCTGCAATGCGCATCCATCGATTACGAGCTCTGGCAGTGCAGAAGCTCGCTCAGGCTTATAAGATGGACGAGATTGCATCTAGTGTGATGGTAATGCAAGGTGGAAGCGTTTTCGATGACGTAGCGGAGCGTGTACTCCGAAATGGTGAGTAGAATATTGGATTTTTAGTCTATTGATCACTTGATAACTATATCAGATCCCAACGATTTGGACGCGAAATACGTCCACTTCTTTCACGAGAAGATACCCTCTAGGTAATACTTTCCTACGGCCTTGTAACTGCGAGTTACTCAATTCAACTCTTCTAAATCTAGACAACTCGCAGAATCAACGAACACTAAGATACTTGATGAACTAATAGCTGCTCAGCCCCAACATCTCGAATACTACCGCACTCGTGGAATGGTACACTGTTTCCGAGATGAATATCTACAAGCAACCAAAGACTTCACCTTCGCCCTTAAAGAAGCACGAGCCGTCCGCAAAGCTAAGACGATGCATCGTAATTTGAACCTTCCAGGAGAATCGCGGCTCACAAAAAGCGGGAAACGAAAGAAGACCAACGGGTCATCTCACACAAACGGCCAGGCACCACCGGATGGCACAAGCGTCCTAGGAGCCGAATGCGTCGACGGCCTGGATGGGGAGCCGGTCCTCCTGCATCCATCCGTGCTCCCCGATGCGCCCGAACCTATTGAACCGCAGTTACTGTTCCTACGCGGCGCAGCCTATCTCCTTCAGGCTATATTCCTCATCGAAAGCGCAGTACTGAAGTTGGAAGGCGTGCGCAAGGTTCCTACAGTGGACGGTGCTGAACTGAGGCTATGTTACATCGAAAATGGGAAATATGGGGGCGTAGAGATCGGGAACCCCGACGGGCCGCTTGGGAAGAAGGATGGCGTAAAAGCGTTAGCGTATAGAGAGGTGTTGGCCGCTGAACCTTTCAGAGATCACATTTCTGCCTTACTTAGGAAGAGTATCCGTGACCACGAGAAGTTCCTTTCGCACTTCGACTCGCTGGAATCACAGAATCCGCTCTGTGAGGGCGACGTTGCACATCAAACCGAGTATGCCTTCATCCTCTCCGAGTCAATCCGTCCCGGCCCACACAACAACAACACGCCCCCACCGCCCTTGACGGAGATCCCTTCCGTGTTCACGACGTATCACCCACTTCTTATCGAGTCTCATTTTAGTGTGTTGATCTGCCAAGTTATGCTTGCTGACTTTGTCAACATCCTGCCTACTTTCGCACGCACCGCCGCACTCGTTGACGGTTTGGAAGGATATCCCGTTTTCCTGCCCCCACGTTCGACTGGCCAAGCCGAGTTCGTTGAGGTCCTAGAACGTTTGGCCAGTGGGTGGAAACACGGCATTCAACCACATTCGCTGTCTACTCAACGCGGCAAAGGACGTCTCGCGATCGAATTGGCGCCTTCCCGGGATTTGATTCTGCTGTCACCGAAAGGGCTCAAGTTCTCACTATCGGAAGGTAGGACCTCGTCGTCATCGTCGTCGTCTGCTTCGACGTCTCGGAAGAACAGTGGCCACGCCGAATCCAGCACTACACCACGGTTTACAGAGGATACGCCACTACCGTCTCCGTCCTGGGCTGATGCACATGGTGTACAGAATCTTGATTGTGCGCGTATCTTGTTAGCACCTGTGGTCAAGCGACAGAGGGCGAAGGTAGATAAGACGGGGACGGGGAAGGCAGATGGGAAGAATAAGCCAATGTCAATCAGTATTCCGTTGCATGGACCAAGAGTAGAGGTTGTTTTGGCGTGGTTCGGAGCGGTGCATGTTCCTGAACTGGAGAGGTTTGCTTAGTGTGGGTGTTTTGTTAGTTATCTATGGTATTTGACCCAGGTTGATGACTGGACAATAACCATGATGAATGGACAGATCAATCACACTCTTCTTGTTTTATTATATTATGCTGGAGATGTTTTGACAGAGCGGTCGTCCTCTAATCTTTCTGTCTAACTTGGTCACACAGACGTGCTGTAGAAGAGGTATTGTCACACCCGTACAATCCCGGCATCGACGCTCTCGCCTTTAACAAGTTTCTAGTGCAGATATGAGAAAGGCTACCTAACCGCATACCAACTTAAGGAGACGTACCTCAAGTCCGTCCACAAGTCCTTCCACGTAGGATCCATGCAACCTGCCAATACTCTCGCCATCCCTGAACAGTATAAATGTGGGCATCTGTGCCTCAGTAAGAATCCTTGCGTTCAAAACAAAACTTGCTAGCCTGCCTACTCACCGCTCGTATTCCAACCTCCATGGATATCTCCTGTACCGCCTCGACGTCAACTTTATAAAATACGACGGTAGAGTAGTGCGGTTGGTCGGAGAGAAGCTCGAAAGTAGGTGATATTTCTTTCGCTGGTTCACACCATTCTGCCCAGAAGTTGACGATAAGAGGATTTCTGGTGTTCACCTAAATATAGGAGTGAGGACGGCAAGACCAGAGGATTAAGCTCAAGCGCACAATTGACTTGAATTCCGCGAGACTCTTGATATCTTTGACAACCATCGCGATGTATATATTAAGCTAGTTGATATGCTCTAAAATATGTATAATACACTAAGGCAACATACAAATTACAATGAAACCTTGTCTCATCCTTGTTCGATCTTATCTTATCTTATCCCATTAGTCTCGTGACCATCCGTATATGGTATTCACGTGTTTTTTGATCCCTCCAAGTGGCAACGGTTGGGTTTTGGCGTTCCGCAGAATTCGAACTAATGGTGTTATCTTGTCTTTATGTGGAACTCAATGGCCCCGCCTTAATAAGAGTTTCGAACTGCAAAGTCGCTTGCCAACCCTGAAGAAATAGTTGTGTCCACTTACATAGTACACGGCACTGTGCCGTGTACATGGAAGAATGACCTATTATTCATGAAATGTTCAGTGGTGACATTAAATTACCAATTGGTGCTGTGGAGGCATGATAGATGCCCAACGTGTCACCTGTGCTTGATCCGCTAGTCAGTCTGGCCATGATCAGGAAGACTGAATACCAAGCTGCTTCTCGTCCAGATTCTCCATCAAATCTGTGCAACTAATATTCTTACTAGTAGGATAGTTCACCAGGAGCGGAGAAAAAAAGCGGGTGGTTCGAAACAAGACAAAGCGAATCAATCAAACGCAGAATTTGAACAGTACATATGCGTGTGTATGGCCGACAGAGTAACGAATGGAGGCACAGCGGGTGATAAATCCGGGGGGTCAGCCCTATGCTCGGGTTGGTATGAGTGAATCATTTCATACTGGTTCTACATCGAAGTTTAAGGCCAATTAGAAACTTGAAGTACAACGTTTCTTAGCAGTACATACCAACAGGGCAGTTTCCATCAAATACATAGGCGTGCAGCTCATTAGCGACCGCTCCCACCGCGGCTCTGCGTGCAACGTCGTATTCGTCGTACCCCTGGACAACCTTATCCGTACAAAACACTCCGGTCATACTCATATACGTGGCAGTCCCGCCACAGATGCTCATTATACGCATCTCCTCACCATAAAATGCGATTATTGCGCCATCAATGTGCAGTGGATCGGTGTCGATTGCGAACCCAAGGACAAGCTCATTTCGGGAACGAGAGTAGATAGTAAGGCGGTCGCGCCAGGGAGTCAGGCCGAAGTAAATGCCACTGCGTGTGGAACCGACAGTGTTGTCCTTTCCATGCGTGGCATTCACAGGCCCAGTCTTGAATCCAATATATTGTCAGCGATTAGGTACCACCTAGGGAATGACGCAACTACTTACATACCACTCTCCGTGGAAAAAAGACCCAGTCTTATCCATGAATCGTTCAGCGGGGACGTTAAAATGCCAACTGGCAGCATGGAAACCTGGATAAGTACCAGTGGGGCACTTGGGGTCGAGGGGATTCACAGCACTTTGGGTAGTAACTAATGCTGATACATGCATTGCCGATAACCGGAGGACAGAAAGAACGAGATTCATAAACATAGTTGATAGCCGCGACAGGGAAAGAGGTGTTAGACCCCCATGGATGTGCTGTATCGTTCGCCTTTATAAGAGGGACTTTGACTGAAAAGGAGTTACGAATGTTCCTTCGAGTCTAGTACTTGTGGCGAGGTTACATGCAGATCGATTGAGTATGGTCCACTGTTCAGGAATAATCTTAGGCCTAGTAGCAATGGTCGGAGCAGATAGATTTTGACTCCTCAGACGATAAGCCAGGACAAGAACCGCCAGACTAGTTCTCTTTAAGCAAAGTTAGCTGATACTCTCGTTGATGAGTTGAATTAAATACGCTCACTCGTTACAGTCCTTATTTACAAGGACCACGACACATAGCGGATCAACTCATGCAAACCATGGACAAGAGCGGTTGTAGACAGGCTATGTAAGAAGCCTGGTTGTTGTTGGAATTCCGGATTCAGATCTGGCGAGCGTTCACGCCGTTCATCCCGGATCATGACGTTGATCTAACCTCTCGTTGTTGGGTATGTGGCGTCTCGTTCCAGCCTTCTCGGGCTTTCCGCTTTATATGGTATTTCTTCACTCTTAGCTAGTGTGGCCCGAACTTTCATGATTTGATACGGTAGATGCCAGATAAGATGTCCTGTTAAACCATGCCGCTTGAAAATGCGATCCACATTCATTGTCGTGGATGGTGAAGCAGAATAGTACAATGGGACGTCGACATAGTATATAGGAGTATGATTGTGTGAAGCCCGGGAAGTCCAATGGGGGGCTCGATTGGCAGATGCACAACCACCGTTTCACCCTTGTAAGGTTCAACTGCCGTTCAACCGCCCAAGTTTTGCTTCCGGTGTCACGGTTCAAGGAAGATGGACTCGAGATTGTGCCACGGCGGGAAAGGTGTTGATATCTATGAATCAACTGGAACGATGCTTCTGCTTTGTCGCTCCACATTTAGCCTCTACTAAGTCGAGAGGGTCGTCAAACATTATTCCCCAGGATGCCTTCTTTTCGCATCCCTGTTCACGCCGCATTTCTTCAACCCAATTCGGTCTCTCTTTGGCAGTGTCGTAATGGTCGGCTAGCATCCAGTTCTGATAGTTGGAGTTGATTTGGTCAGCAACATATCAAGGTAGGGATCTCCCCCAAATGCATCCCACTGCTTTTATTATGTGGAAGGGACAGGGTTGGAATATCGTTCACGGTATTCCAGCAGTCTTAGAATATCATCAAGTCAATAAAACATGAGGGAGCGATCAAGATCAAGCTGCGTACCCCACAGAAATGGCGTCCCCATGTCGACGACGCATACCTCGTCAGCGCCTCAAACGAAACGGTTGAGTTATCCATGAGTGCGAACTGTCATGTATTGCTCTGTCGTCTGCCACCCTCATTTCTCATAATACTCATCTCACACCTTCGCCCTTTCTTCCTTGTCCATATCCTCTCCATTATCTCCCATTCTACTGGGCGCCTTATGATCTCTTCTGGAATTCCTCGCCAGCTAAAAGCCTGAAATATAGGCATTGGGAGTGAAAGTACCATCGGTTTCACCCACATACTCTCCCGGTCCTTGTTGAATATAATCTCAACGCGATCAGACGCGAGCGACGATGGAGAGAGGACGGTAGTTTCTTGATGGATGACGGGACTCTTTGTCTCCCGTCTTCGTCAGTAGAGGCTAAAAGAGGTATGGATGGCGACGTGTAAACCACAGTTTTTCGAGATATTGAATCAAGAAATTCTCACGGAGTCATGCCCTAAAACAGATGGGTACGAGATTATCACAATAAGATGTGTTGATCGGCTCCGTCGTCACATCGACGCCTCCCCTTGACGCCACAAGAAGTTGAGAGTCACCTCGGACTTGGAAATCTGTTTTACAATTACCAATATCGTAACTGGCCGTCAGACGACTGGCACAACGGTAGAGCTACATAAATAGTACTGTGAGTTACTATAGATGGTTGCGCTAATGCTTCGTGCGGTGATGCTCATAGACATGCTTCGATAATCCACCTCTGAGATCGGAAACTCAGCTTACAGACATTTGCACGGTTTACGACAAACTCCACGCGTTCGACGCGATTGATGATCCAGCTATATAATACATTGTCCTTTCTTTTATTTGATAATACGGTCTGGAACTAAAAGTTATACACTGGTTAAAGTCGCGGTCTAAGGCATCGTAATCAAACTACTGTGGCCACAGCAGCCTTAATGAGGGTCTGAAGAAACGAGTGAGGTTAGTGGCACTGACAGCCTCCCGATAAGACTTACATCAAGGCCGGCCGGGTTGGCACCTACAAGATCTTGGACCTTGTTGCCGTCCTTGAAGAACATGAATGTGGGCATCTAGTACGTATCCGGTGGATCAGTATAAGATATAAACACGAGGGCCAGTTGCTGCTCACCGCACGGATGCCAACCTCCTGGGCAATATCAGTTGCCTCATCGACATCTACTTTGTAGAACTCGACTCCCTCAGCCTCCTTGGTGTCAGATGATTTCTCAAAGACGGGCGAGATGACTCTGCATGGCCCACACCAAGTTGCCCAGAAGTCGATGACGACGGGCTTTCCGCTGTTGATCTAGAAATTTTGGAGTGACATGAGTGAAGTGATTGGGGGCGATCTAAGCGAAACAATAGCGTACGACGGCGTTGAATTCTGCGAGAGTTGAGAGGGCTTTGACAGGCATGATGAATGTGTGTGATGGGTGCGTTGGTTGGAGGTTGGTGTTGTGGAGAGCCAAGAAGACACAGGTCTTTATATGTGGACCCTGGTCCGAACATATTCGGATATGGCTTGGTGAGCGCGTCACGTGCACATGACGTGCTTAGGCAGAAGCTGCCTAGAATGCCCCCGAGGCTTCTGTGGGCAGTGCACTCTGAGCATGTCAAGATGGATCATGCAAGCTCGCTCAATGAATGGCTGATGAAACAATGATGAGAGCTGCCAGCTCACTTGTGGACTGTATGTGCAGTACCAAGCGTATTTGATCACGTGGCTGATTTTTTTTGATTACCGCCGCAAATTATGGTTTGATACGAACCCCAACCAACTACAAAAATGCATTTAATGTATACATTGGATGAGGCTGGAAACAGGGTGTATACCGTCAAAGTAAGCGGTACCATCTCACTTACACAGCCCTGCTTATTCATCGATCTTTCCAGAAAGTGACAGACACAGGCAAAATCACAAAATCTGCGCACCCTGGTACCATTCATCCATCACGTAGCACAGGAACGCTGCTGATGTTTCTCATTTGCAGCCCGCTTCTCCCCAGATGACAAGTTCTCCCGTCATCGTGTCACTATCAAAAAGCGCAACAATGTCCTTTTAACTCAGTTGCCCAGTAAACCCATGTAAAACTAGGCGTACTCTGCAAACCTTTTTCTGGATGGACGCTCAACGTGGTCAGGGATAGTCAGTGCGAGGGAGGGCTGAAAATAACGACTTCATCGTTCGTATCTATCGATACTTTCCTGCTTGTTTCTCGTCTGCGGTGACGTGGAGTACAGCACTATATCTTTGGCACCAGTACATTGGCACGATTTTCCTGTTGCACCTTTGGATGTCAACTTAGGACGAATCACTATTATACTTGGCAAACAGCATACGCAGTTGCTCCAAATTCGTACTTTGACTATGGTGACACCAATCCATCTCACCTACAACCTCGAGCTTAGTTCCGCCTACATAGGTTTAACCTCATAGACCGTAACTCCCGTTAATTCCCTCCTAGACTCTTAGACGTGAATAACTTGCACAGCCATCGCTTCCACCTTCTCCCCAAATCTTTCAGTTATGAGCCGGCAATCATAAGAACAAGATCATGTGACGAGATAATCTGCCGATTGACCAAAAAAAGTTGAGTAAGGCCGGCGGAGAGGAAGCCTCAGTTGATTTATCATACCACCTTTCGGCCGTTTCATGATTCATTCCTTTGATCTTTACAACCGCCATGAGTAACAAGACAAACGAGGTTCTTGTATCCCCCCATACCGATACAAAAGTTGCTCCAATACATGAATACACGGAGGACCAGGCAGCGAAACTAAAAGCTCTTCGAGAGGTCGGCCCATTAGGCGTATTTATCCAATTACCTACACAATTAACATAAACTGCCATAGTACGCAGAAACCCTCTTACTACCTCCGACAGACCCCTACTACCCATGGGAACTCCGATGGCTCAACAAACCAGACACCATGACGCGCTATAGCCGCGCCTCGAAGTGGAATTTCGCCGATGCGCAAAAGCGCATAAAGGCGACTCTAGAATGGCGGCGGGAGTTCAAGCCAGATCTCATACCCCCAGAGGAAGTCCGTATCGAGAGCGAGACAGGGAAAATGTGCGTTCTCCACGCACGTTGTTGCTCTCAAACTCTCAAAGTCCGTGACTGACGGATACGTCGCGACCATGTACGCCTTAGCATCATCAATGGGTTTGACAAGGATGGGAGACCTATCATCTACATGCGCCCCGGACTGGAGAACACGGAGACGGGCCCGAGGCAGCTGCGTCACCTTGTTTGGTGTCTGTACGTACGCTCATTTACTACATGTGCAGCAGCTAATAATAGATGGTCCCTTGTCCTTTATCTCTTCTCTCATACCCCTGCCCCCTTCCCCCATATACGTACCATGTAGGGAGCGTGCCAAGGACTTGATGCCCCCTGGACAGGAGTCCCTCGTGATCATCGTGGACTACAAGTCGACAACCCTGCGAACGAATCCGTCAATATCAGTCGCGCGGAAGGTTATTATCCATCCCCCGCTTTTTGTTTTTCAATGAAAGAGACTGAGTATGTGCGGACACACAGGTCCTCCATATATTGCAACAACACTATGTTGAGACCCTCGGCCGTGCACTCGTCGTCAACCTTCCTATGCTCCTCAGCTTCTTCTACAAAGGCATCTCCCCGTTCTTGGATCCTGTCACTAGAGACAAGGTCCGTCGGCCGTGGTTGTGCCCCACGCATAAATCCGACGTTGAGTGGTAACTGACACGACTTGCCAGATGCGTTTCAACCCCGATCTCCTGGAGCTGATACCCCGAGACCACCTCGACGCCGACTTTGGTGGGGACTTCCACTATGAGTTTGAGCCGAGGAGCTATTGGGACCAGATCGTTGCGTGAGTTGCTTCTCCTCGCCTTGCTTTGATTAAATATAGCATCTCTCTATCTGCTGTTGATGGTGTCTGATTAATATTCATGTATCCTTGCAGGGCATGTGGGATTGCTCCAGACGGAACGCGGGTCGAGAAGAAGGTAGATGGGCAGACAGGGGAAGAGACGTCTGAGGGTAGTAGTACCTCTGGGAGCCCAGTGGTGGATGAGGAGAGCCGTGCTACCTCGTAAGTCGCCCACCCCGTATTACACAAGCTTACCTTTTCTTATCTTCATCCAATCCAGGGATAATACCCCCTTATCCACCTTATCACGCACAGCATCGTCATCACAGACCGCCATAGAGAAGCTCGCGGATATCTCAATATCCAAGGATGTAGACGGAACGCCACTCCAGGAACAACAGCAGCCTCCATCACTAGTCACTGTCTCATAATTATTATCACTCCCTTCGCGTGCATTTTGGATTATTTCTCTTTACTCTATACGTATCTACACAGGAACGCATGTACCATGACACTCAGCCCATAGATAAAGACACCCTATGGCCGTTTACATCTCCAAACATTAATGCAATCTTTGGTTGACTAAAGTTTGTGGCGCTGAGGGCGGCAGTGACTCGACCCTGGAAGCGGCGTATAGACACCCGAGGAGCCGAACGACATGAACGACACAATATCTTCTAACGTGGAACCAATCTAACGGCTATACCACCTCCTCCCTTTGCTCAAGGATATCCAAATTGACCTTATCAAGAAACGCATATTTCCCAGTAGCGATGGCCCTCATCATCCACTCCACCTTGTCTACAAGGTCCGCGAGTGGAACCCAACATTCAATGGGCAGCCAGCGCCAGGTTATGCCGCCTAAAAAAATGATACAGTTTTTTTATAAGATAAATAGATTTCATTGGAGTGATGGGAGGACATACTTGGTGAGGTACACCTCCGCAGCGTGGGGCAGGCCTCCCCCCAGCGAGTCACGCACTTCAACTCTCTGTCAATGTCGTCAAATGGCGTAAACTGGGGCGTGGGCGTGGTATAGACGGAGAGACGGACGAGAGTGCGGAACGCGCTCAACGAGGTGACTAGGTCTGCCATGAATTCCTAAAGGGATGTCCTTTATTAGAAAATGTAGTAGAGGGGCAAGTATGAGTACGTACCTCATTAAGGTGGAGGACATGAAACGTGAGTGAAGTGAGAGTACTTATGCTTGCGGAGCGTGCTGCAAGCGCGAAAGCCCTCATGAGAGGTGTATTATCCCTGCGCAGCATGCTATTTACCATTGAGCGAAGCGTCGGTGCCTCGAGGAGGCGCAGGATGTGTTGCGCATCTGTTTCCTCGTCGTCGCCATCGCCATCACTGTCGTACCAATGGACATTGGCACGCTCGAGGAGTGCAAACGGCGGGAGCAGCGATGCTATGCATATACCATGGCAATCGAGGGAAGTAAGGTGTGGGAAGTAGGTGCGGATCATACTGTCTGGGTGGGGCCAGGCTTGGAAGGCAATGAAGTGGCTATCGTCTGGGCAAAAATAGAGGGACGCGAGGCTATGTGCGTGCCTGGCGAGGAAGGTAAGTGGGTGTGGTGAGTATGGGAGGGAGCATTTGACGAGGTTGGGGAGTGTGGTATCTGTTTTATTAAGATATAGGAAGACCAGGCTGGACCACGAGGAGACCTCGAGGAATTCGATGAAAGGCGCACAGTGGCGGATGGCGGTGGCTGAGAGTTCGAAGAAGCTTATGGAGAGCTCGAGGTCGGAGAAGGGGCTGTATAATTACAAGAAGTGCTGTCAATACACATTTTATATAGATTTAAAAGGCTTTTTAGAGCATATATACTTTGAGAAACGCCTAACGGCGAGGGCGGCTTGACGTCGGGCGATGATGGTATGGAAGCAGTGTATTGCCTGGACAGGGGTCCTGGGATTGATAGCGCGATACAGGAGGCTTGTTGCGAGGATGTTCAGGTTCTTGGAGGTGCAGCAGAGGGCTGGGAGGTGGCATGTGGAAAGGAAGGAGAGGATCTCAGCGAGGAGTTCGTTGGGTAAGTCAGAGATGGTCGTGGTCATCGTCAAAAAGTTATTCTGAAGAATAAAAGCTGCCAGTGTGTAGAGACTGCTGATTTGGATTGATGGATTTGTAGCTTTCTCACGCCTCTTTTGGCTGAACCCACAGATCGATACGCGTGCACTCTATACGTATCCACATGGGATCGCATGTATTATGGCAGCCCATAGATAGAAACATCCCATGTCTCTAAATACCAGATGTAAGTTTTTTGGTTTTGCCACAGTTTTGCAGTGTTGAAAGTGAATTGTTGACTCTGGACGCGCTGTTCTTCAACTGGACAGCTCCAGGAGAACTAGATCTATCTCATCGAGAAACGCGTATTTCCCAGCAGCGATAGCCCTCTTCTTCCACTTCGCCTTGTCCTCGAGGCCTTCGAGGGGGACCCAACATCCAATGATCAGTCTACCCCAGCCTATCTTACCTTAGAATGCAGAATAAAAGAAAGAACTGTAAATTTTCAAAAATCCTTGGGTCAAATAAATACCAGGACGTACTCGGAAAGACACATGTCTGTAGCGTGGGGCAGACTTCCCCACAGCGCGTCACATATTCCAGCTCCTTATCCGCAAGGTCAAACGATGTTTCAGCGGATACGCGGGGCATGGCCATGACGGAGAGGTGGACGAGGGCGCGGAATCCGCCCAGAGAGCTAGCTAGGTCCTTGATGAATGCCTGAAGGAAGGTAAGTCAAATTTTGGGCAAGATGGCAAGCGTACAAGTACTTACTGGACCATCAACAACTTGGAAGGCGAGCGAAGTGAGGGTGCTTGCGCTTGCAGAGTGTGCTGCAAGTGCAAATGCCTGGAAGAGGGACGTGTTGTCCTTACGCGTCGTGGTGTTCACCATCGAGCGGAGCAACGGGGACGAAAGGAGGTGTATGAGATGCTGTACGTCATTGTTCTCGTGCTCGTGATCATCCCCGTTGTCATCGTGCCACATCACCGCAACATAATCGAGGGCAAACGGTGGTTGTAATGACCCGATGTAGGCGCTATCACAATCGAGGGCCTTGAGGCGCGGGAGGTAGATCCTGGGCCCAGGTATGCGTGCCGATGTCGGCCAAATTCGTAATGAAACGAAGTGGAGGACGTCCACGCGGAAATGGAGGGACACGATGCTAAGTGTATGCCTGGCGAGGAAGGTGAGCGGGTGTTGGGAGTATGGGAGAGTGAATTTGACGAGTTGGGGGAGCGTGGTGGCTCTTACGTTTAGGTAACGGAAGGTGGGGCTGGATAGGCAGAGGTCGAGTGTTTTAATGGAGGGCGCACAGTGGTGGATGGCTGTGGCTGTGAGTTTGAAGAAGCCTGTAAGGAGGTTGAGGCGGAGGCAGGAGAAGGGGCTTTACATAGTGAGGTACTCAGAAATTAATACACACTTTACGTAGTGTAGCAGAGCTTTTATGGGGCACGTACATTTCGAAATGCTTGACGGCTAGGGCCGCTTGTCGCTGGGCGATGATAGTTTGGAAACAGCGGATCGCCTGAGTGGTGGTTCTTGGTCTTATAACGCGGTAAAGCGAGCGTGTTGCGAGGGTATTCAGGTTCTTAGAGGTGCAGCAGAGAGCTAGGAGCTCGGGTGTGGAAAGGAAGGAAATGACCTCGGTGAGCAGTTCGTTGGGCAGGTGAGAAATTGTCGTGGTCATCGTCAAGGCATCATGTTCTGAAGAATAACAAATCGTAAATAAGGTGTGAATTTGGAGTGATTTGGGAATTCTACCATGGCTTGCTACCAATCTTTCAGGTAGAGAGAACAAAAACTTGCAATGATCTGGATTTGAGCTTTCTTCTCACGCCTCTTTCGGCAATCCCACCATAAGGCCAATATCATCTCGTGCATGGCCCACAAGCTTAACACGACACTCGAAGAAGTTGGGAGTCCTACTGGTTGAATAATGGCCCCTTACAATATCCATCGTAACTCTCATGCCGACATGGGAGTGATATGGGACTCGCAATCCACGCAAGCGCGGGTTAACCTGGGGTTTGAGTAGAAGGACAAGGGTCTCATTCAAAGTGCCATAACGAAGAAGGATGAGGGCTTGGCCAGAAAAAGCGGTAAGGGATTCGATCCCACCAAGCATTCGCTGCTCCATTTATGCAGAAACTTTCTGAGGCATTTCGTAATACCGCAGAGTATCCGTGCAGAATTTAGAGAAAAGTTGACTTGGGCTTTGTCACGATAGTCGATGTGGCCAAAGCTGGTGTAACTATTTCATTGGTGGTAGTAAAATCGAAGTGCTTTTCGTCCTTTCGCATGGGCCTCGAATCCCTAACCCTCCGCTTCAAAGCATCAGAGATCGATGGAATTCATGGCACTAAAAAGACGTCAGATTGCCGAGAACTAATGGTTCCAAGTTAAAGTAACAATTACCGAGTATGAGATGGCCTTCAAGCACAAGCTATTTTTCGACTACCAAGGCTCGGGGTTGAATTTTGAGAACTATATTACTTGTTTCCCGTTGGTTATTTACCAGAATTTCTCCAGCATAACCAACTGGGCCGCATTAAGGGACGCATATTTCCCAGTAGCGATAGCCCTCTTCTTCCATTCCGCCCGATCTGCAAGGCCCTCGATGGGGATCCATAATCCGACAGTCACCCTGCCCCAGACTATGGAACCTAGAACAAAGAACGAAAAAAGGAAGTAAATTTTTTGGTGAAATGAAGCGAAATAAAATCGCTGATTATAACACGTACTTGGAAAATTGCACATCCGCAGCGTAGGACAGGCCTTCTCCCAGCATGTCACGTACTCCAGCTCCTTGTCCACATCGTCAAATGACACAAAAACCTCCAACGCTGATGTGCTTTTGAGATCGAGATGAACGAGGACGCGGAACGCGCCCAACAAGCTGGCCAGGTCATCCATAAATGCCTAAATAGGTGTCCATTGTTAAACAAGGTGGTAACGGACAAAACGTATATGTAAACACGTACCGCGCCATCAACGACCCGGAACCCCAATGTAGCGAGGACGCTTGTTTTTGCAGAGTGTCCTGCAATGGCAAAGGTCCGTATGAGAGACGCGGTGTCCCTGCGCGTCGTAGTGTTCGCCATCGAGTGGAGCACCGGGGACGAAAGAAGATGCATGAGGGGTTGTTTGTCTTTATCCTCGTCCACGCCCTCGTCCTCGTCCTCGTCCTCGTGCCAACCGACCGCAGCAAACTCGATGTGTGTGAACGGCGGGACCAGCGACGCGATAAACGTGCTATCCGAGCAACTGAGGTGCTTAAGGCACGGGAGGTGAATGCGAGCCATGCGAGCTGGATGGGGCCAGGCGTTGAAGGTAGTGAAGTGGGACGCGTCAATGCGGAAGTGGAGGGACGTGATAGTACGTTTATGCCTAGCAAGAAAGACAAGCGGTTGTGGGGAGTATGGGAGGACGCATTCGACAAGGTAGGGGAGCGCCGTGGTTTTTAGGTTGAGATATAGGAAGGTCGGGCTGAAAAATTGGAGGTTGAGAACTTTGATGGAAGCTGCACAGTGGTGGATGACAGTGGCTGTGAGTTTAAAGAAGCTTGTGAGGAGGTCGAAGGAAAGAAAGGAGAAGAGGCTGTATGTGCGCAGACGTCAATGCTTTATTGTAGTACAGCAGAATTTTCGTGGGAGTGCGTACATTTCGAAATGCCTGACGGCAAGGGCCGCTTGGCGCCGTGCGATGATGGTTTGGGAGCAACGTATTCCTGGAAGGGGGTGCTAGGTTTGATAAGACGATACAGGAAGCATGTTGCAAGGATGTTCAGGTTCTTGGAGGTGCAACAGAGGCTTAGGAGGTCGGACGTGGAAAGGAAGGGGATGATCTCGATGAGCAGTTCGTTGGGCAAGTGAGAAACTGTCGTAGTCATCGTCAAAATATCATATTCCGAGGAGATGTCTGCAAAATGAAAACTTCGTGTACGAGCAGCTCATCTTCATCACCTTATCTGATTAGCGCTCGTGTAATGTCTTCATCAGCGCACATCATTCCATTCGACCACCAAGCAACTGGTGAGCCCGCTGCGGGCATCGACCCAGCAAAACTGTGGTCGCTGACTCCGCAAGGCGAGAAGGTGCCTTCAGTTGGAACTGTTCGCATATTTTACAATACTCCTACATCGAAGGTCACTGCTATCTCGTCTTTGGGAGAGAAATATGCCAGCAAGAACCCAAATGCTAAGAAAGAACTGTTGAGAAAATCGGTTGGCAGCGCAGTCAAAGAGCTCAAAGCCATTGACGGCTTGAAGGATGTCACCATCGACGCATCCTTGGATCCGCAAGCTGCAGGTGCGTATCATTTCTATAAAGTTTGTAGAAATATTTCAAACCATGTCTGGCAATAATTACGTTTATTAGCCGTTGCTGCGCACCTGGCGCTGTACAAGTTCAGTTTAAAAACGACGCCGCCTTCACCATTCAACCCTAGCCTCAAGGAGCCTTTGCCCGAGAAGCTCAGCTTTTCTCCCATCCAAGCATCCAAGGAATGGAGCCGTGGTGTTACTTATGCGAAAGCTCAGAACTTCGCCCGCACGGTTCGTCTCCAATGTTCGCGCAACCACATGTCAAATAACGCTTGACCCGCTCAAATAGTTGATGGAACTTCCAGCCAATATGATGACACCTACGGTACGTCCCAGAGCACTGGATGTGTAAATCACGGTCTCTGACCGTGTCAACGCCTGAGTAGATCTTCACCGAACGCGTCAAGGCTGAGTTTGCTGGTCTCAAGAATGTGGAAATTATCGTACGCGATGAAGGTGGAGCTTCAATCACAGAGTTTCACATACCCCCTCTGACACGTCCTAATTATAGCCTGGGCTGCTGAAAAGAACATGGTGCGTATTTTTATTGCCACTGTATTGGGTGAACGTTCTGACCTTTGTTGACACATTCTCTGTAGAATACATTCCTCTCCGTGACACGTGGGACCTCGGAACCTGCGAAAATCTTGGAAATGTAATCCTAACGTCCATTTTCGGTTTTATTACTGAACATCGAATAGCCACTACAAGGGTGCACCTTCAAGGGACGCACAGCCTCTTGCCTTCGTAGGAAAAGGCGTCACATTCGATTCTGGAGGGATCAGCCTTAAGCCCGGCCCTGTCGGTATTCGATCTTTGTCTCTCATTGTCACTTACTGACTATGTGGCGCAGGGCATGAAACTGATGAGGGGGGACATGGGTATGTGAAAAAACTTTCCTTGTGTGATCTTCCCCACAATAACTGTAGGTGGTGCTGCGACTGTTGTTTCGGCTGCACTGGCCATTGCACAGCTGCAACTCCCGTCAGTTCTTCTCGCCTCAAGAAATTTGTACATTATCCTTGACATCTACCATTTGCAGAGTGAACCTGGTTGTTGTAACCCCCCTCACGGAAAACATGCCTGGCCCTAGTGCAACCAAGCCCGGCGACATGTATGTCCGTTATATCCCTTTTGACAGTATAAGTTTTGATCTATTTATTTTTATAGCCTTTACGCTATGAACGGCAAATCTATCGAAGTTGACAACACTGACGCTGAAGGGAGACTGGTTCTTTCCGGTATAATTCAAGCACCATTGTAAACTTAATCGCCATCTGAGTGACCCTCAACAGATGCCATCCATTATACCTCAACGGAATACAAACCCCATACTCTGATTGACGTTGCTACGTTAACATAGTAAATGTTACATTTTCTGGCGCCTTATCTGGCGCATCATAACTTCTCTCTGCCAGTGCAATAGTCGTTGCCCTCGGCGGCGTCTTTTCCGGCGTCTTTTCAGTATGTCACTTTTCTGGTGGAGGATCATCAATCATAATAAAACAACTGTGTCATTCAGACATCCGACGCCCTTTGGGAACAACTCCGTGTTGCCGGTGAAACCGAATATGACCGTTTCTGGCGCATGCCCCTCGAGGAGGACTTTGGACCCCAGATCTACTCCTCTAACGCTGATCTTCAAAACGTAAGTGCTTGAACCCCTCAGCATTGAAGACATTAGTCCAACTGACGATTTTGTACAGACTGGTGGAAAGGATGCGGGAAGCTGCACTGCAGCCCTGTTTTTGAAGCCTTTCGCTGTGGGCATCGAGGCTGAGGATGGCCAGGAGCCTCGCTTGAAATGGGCCCATATCGATATTTCTGGTCCCATGATGGTTCGTCTCATCCGTCGTTACATACGCCAAGCCTCTTCTCAT
>JABCKU010008300.1:6148-25975 GCA_018221655.1 Myochromella boudieri
TTTCTCCGCTCAGTGTAGAAGCTAGGAAGGAAGCCACCGGGAAACCCGCCGCAAAGCTTTTTATGCCATACGCATACGTCAATAACCCCATCCCCAGTCCCCGAGTCGAACAAGGCTGCCCATTCTATGCCACTGGACCTGCGCATCGAGAAGACGAAAACTAGGCTTCGTTACTTCAGGAAGCAAGGGTGTCTGTTGGATGAATATCGGTGAATAACGATGGCCCGTACCAAGAGTCTGAAAAAGATGGCTGGATAATTCCCCAGAGGCCAGTCCCGAATCGAACGAGAGTCCCTGATATAAACCCTTCCAAATTGGGAATGTATTATGAGTGCACTAACCACTGTGCTACTGGACCGACGGAGATATATGTCGGATAAGGGAATTGTAATCATTCGTAAACAAGGCGATGCTGTGGAAAAGGATTGGCGAGGGATGTTGTGATTTAGTTCATGTAGGGTGTCGTCACCGATAATTCTGAGGGCCTGTACCAAAAAGTTCGTAACAGAAACATTTGTCAAGGTCCAGCCCCGAGTCGAACGGGAGCACTCCCAGGATTTCCAGCTGAAGCACCTAAATTATTGGAAGGGCACTGACCACTGTGCCACTGGACCCATGGGAGGATAAGCTGGATCAGCAAAATATTTTATATGGAGCATAAGCCTGTTCGGCTCCGGAGTCCGTGGAAAGTAGGTACCTATGCGTGACAACAATTAGCTTCAATGTATAGATGGCCGGGAGCACCAACACAAACTAATGGGTTCATAACGAGACGTCGGGTTCCAGATAGTTCAGGTTCCGAGTCAACCAGGAATACTAACTTTTGTAAGAACAGTGGACAAGTCGAGTGCTTCCAGAACAAAGCGTGTATGCGTGTCGTTCTATTGGATGCATGAGTGAAATTTGAATGGTGGATGTGTTACAAGCTCATACCTGTTACGGCTGGTATGAGTGAATTTATAAGCCTTTCGGAAAGAGTAGAGAAAGTGAGCTTGGAGAGAAACTAGACATGCTATGCGTGTAGTATTGGTGCGGATTGGAAACTGTAGAGAACCAGTCGTACGTCGAAAATGTGTTGTGCGTAGCGTAACTTACGTCATTTTCTGGAGCAGATTGGTTGAACACCGGGAGTCACTGGCCCCTGAGATTGGACGCGTTATTAGTAAACCGGCCAATTTGTGGGCTCACTGACATGATTATGCATGCACTGAGCATTAATGGATGGTAGATGGACGGTGTAGTGCAGATAAAGACGTTTGTGCCACCTTCGGGCAATTGCCAAAGCTGGTCAAAAGTCCGTTTACAATATTTCTCACGGTTCAATTGTGCCACCAAGCGCCCAACGCGATGCGGGACGCTTTGACTCTCTTCTTAATATCGATCTATCTTTCATTCAGCTATTGAGAATTGAGAGCGGGAAGGTTAATGGCAGCTGCAGTGAGTATATCCGTCTATTCATGTTGCGAGGTGCTTTTGAGTCTTGACGACCTTCTGATTCTAGCGACAGAACCACCCACATCATCTCACAGGTGTGTAATACTTTTTAGGTATTTTGTAACTCGCCACAACGTCTTTTCCATTCGCTGACTTGTGTCTCACGCCATATAGCAGTACAAAACTCCTGCACAGCTCAACTAAACCGGTACATCAGCCTCGTCTTCACGACAGGCTACATGCTCTTCCGTACTTCAGTGTTTCGTGAACCAATTCTCGTGTCGATGTTGGGCTTCGATGGTAACTTGCGGACAAGGGCAGCCCCACCTATCACTTGGTCAACAGTGACTACCGCCTTGGCCGCAGATCCTGTTTGACTGGCGACGACGTCGATCGTAGGAGGTGTTCTGCTGGGACTCAAAGATGATCGTGGTATGTCTCACGCTAGAGCTGCACCATGGACCAGAACTAGAGCGTAGACATCGGCAGATACGTTTACTCCCGCTTTCCTTTATGTTCTACTTTACGTCCCAGTCCCTTACATTTTTATACTTTAGGCGGCCAATCATGACCGCATAAAAGCACTACTGGGCTCTGTCGCTGCCCGCCGCTTGTCAGCACCCCAGAGCTAGTGTTCCTCCAGGACCGCAGGGGCATGATACGACGACCACAAGCCTTAGTAGCGGATATGAAACAGGGCGCGGAGAGCCGTATCCTTCAATGACACTCTGCATGCGCGGAAAACGGAGCGCTTTACCGAAGTACATGCATGCGGGCAATGATCAGAGATGCACGGAGACAGGGAGATAACACCGGTGCGGATGGTCAGTTACTTTCCGGCTTTTTTCTCTTCGTCCGTTCAGTCTTGGTTGTACTGACCCGAATGCTGCAGGTTGTGAAAACGACCGGATGCATCGGTGGTGAGGGATGTCCTATAGCTGAAGAAGTACCGCTGCAGTGGAGGTGTAGGGCAGTGAGCGGGATGTCCATGTAACTTCCGTCCAGGGTACGCTTGGTGCTATTTGCACGTTCCCTCATCTAACGGATATCCCCTTTCTACAGGTTTCTCGCTTATGCCCACCAAGCTCCTGCCTCCAGTGCGCGGTCTGACCGTACAACCCGTACGCCCCTCGTGCGCCCTTACTCACGCATATACCCATCATCTCCGCCTGCACCTGTATTCTCGAGTCCGATACTATCATCCTCAACATCCGTGACAGCTCTAAGGCAAGATCGAGCTATCATGTTATCAGATTGCAGCTTCAAATGTTCATAAACCCACCGGCCCTTGTCGGCGCCACCAACTCTGTCTAATTTATGTAATCTGTGCGTATTCATCATCTCTTATTATAACTGCTCGGCTAACCCCTATCCCTACATCCAGAATCGCCTTAGGCCCCGTTCCCTTGACACGCCATTAGCCCCATGACAGAACGTCACCACATAGGCACCACTCCGCCCCAAGACCGAGCTATCAAACACCCACGACATCGCATCCTCAACTTCCTTACATGCATGTTATCCTCGGGCTCCTGCACCTCGCTGGCTGAAGCTTAGCGGGAGGGAGGACAAGGTGTGCGTCACTAGCAATGGCGGTAGACACGTTGGGAGCTCACTGGCCATCAGGTAGCCAACCTACTTGGAATGAAGTTTATCGTACGTGCCTTCCACTCGTTGAAATTTTATCACTCACATTATTTCTAGGCCACCGTCTGAGATACCTCGCCTATGCTCTCGTTTATCCTCGTCCTACAGTTCACTAGAGGCTGGCCCGACGTAGTCCACGTTATCTTCTCAGATATTAATTTCGTTCAACACCACGCATACTTTAATGTCCAAACCATCGTCTGGGCTCGCCGCTCCTGCCTCCATATCTTTTCTGGGGATGTGTGCGACGATGGCGTTGTTTCACAAGTGAGGACGGAGCCATAAGTCTTGGAAATGTGGAGTGCGCATCAGCTGCCAATGCTGGTACTAAGCGTTTGCGGGCTGGAGCGTCTCTTACAATATTGGGGTTTTCTAGCCTCCTCTTTAGGGTGGGCATACGCTGGCCATCTCATATATGCACCTGCTGCAATGAGCACCAGCAGAGGACCCATGTCATACATGGATGATCAAGACGAATGTGCTGGGAAGCGCATAGGATCTGAAGCAGTCAAGGTCCAGAAGGTTCGTTTAGACGTCATCTTTGGCCATCTTCTCATCTCTTACTTCTGTTATACTGATGCCATCCCACAGATTGCCGATTCATAATCCTTTGGCTATCGCTGAACCACCAGGCCGCGCCCACCCGCGACTTCTGGTGCATATCTGAGTTATGGACAGACGCCGTTGTGGATGAGTTATGCATCGCTTGACTGGTGTATGATTCATGTAGTTCTCCCCGACTATGCTTAATGGCGTGCGTAGGGATATGGTATTCTTCACCTCCTTCCGCTACCTGTCTACTATTTCTTATATTTCCTCTACGCCGAATTATCGTTCATGAGATACCATATGAATATCCCAGTGCGCATAAGAGAATAAGCAATCTCAAAACTCGCACACTGACTGTTCTAATCAATTATTCAAGATGGTATGATTCTTCGAATCTGAACTCCAGTTGACTACCGCTGATAATGGTGAAGCGAATGGGATTACGAGAAGAGTCAGACATAGACAGAAGTGAAATTCGGTTACATGATACAACTTAAACTTACCGTTGCATTTGTACGTCGCGGGTGGGTCTGAGCACCAGGATCGAAAAACATATTATGGCGGAGAAGTTACGGTAACGTTATGTGGATGGAATAACAGGGATGTTGACAAGATCAGTTGGTGGGTTAGATATTCTGAAGTTTCCATAGTAACTTTAGGTATCATGAATGCAACTTGATTGGCTCGGAGAAACACGAATCAGCGTGATCACTTTGCTAATGGAAGGTAATTACAGTAATACTTGGGGCGATGCGGCTGATTGATGATAAATCTGGCCTCTGTGATTGGGAAACGGGATGATGTGTGATTATGGAGTGGAGTGATGAAATGATACATCGGATACAACTCTACTATCGAAGCTAACTGTAGAACTGGCGAGAGTGATTGTGGGACTTGGAGAACACATCAGAATATCACACGTTCCATACAGCGATAGAGTACATAAATTCACAGGCACAGGATTCTGAAAGATGGACATGAGCCCATTGATGCAGATCGTGGATGTATTGGTAGTCAAGGGAATCTTCTGACGACAAGAAATTCGAATGGTTTTCGATATTCGTGGTAAAGTTCACTCACTGGACTTGACCTTATATCATGAAAGTAGTCACAACATCTTCACGTGTAGCTGAGACGCCAGAGAATCACCATCCGAGAAACTAAAGCCACTTTAGCTTCTGTTAATCTTCAACCGAACCTCAGTGCTCCCGTTAATACTTCAAGTTCGTCCATTTTTCATTCACCTGATTTTGATTGAAAAAAATAGTAGAGTAGAGACGTACATGCAAAGCAAATTATCGCTCGTATATTCGGCGGTTTTTACGCGCCACAAATGGATGAGCGGCATGGAGGAAGAAGCACGAGACATGTATCACTGGCCAGTATATGATAATGAAGTGATCCGGGTGAGTCATCGATCATATCCGAACCAACACCCCCTCACATCCTCTTACATTCAAAATATCCTCAAGAGCCGAGGAATGTTTTGTAAACTCCTAAACGCAGGTGCTCCCCCCGTCCCTTGATCACCGACTTCTACTGCTCGCGGGCGAGTGATATAACTTCACTGGATAATGAGAACGCATTGCGGTAGACGTGCGTAAGGTGTGGTAGTATCGGTGATTTTCGTGAACTGCTCTGTGATCTCAACCCAAAACTCGAACGCTTATAAAGCCCGATTTCGCTGAATAGGGACCCACCTCCTACCACTTGCTTAATACACTGACTAGTAATTTTGACTTTACGTCAACTTTAGGTATTGTATTCTTGCTTAGGGTGGAATGCGTACGACGTGATGGTACATTTTCGGGCATGGCCGATCTCGTTCTATCTCAGAACGAATTCATTTATTCTATCCGCTAGAACGTCATGAAAATCTTGCCCAAAAATATTTTCCCCTCTGGCCAACAAGTACACAGATTAGATGAGGTTGAGCAACCTGCAGGCTGCAATGCAGAGTCGATGGTTTGATGAATTCTCTGGTGAATGACTTGCAGTAAATTTTTCGTATTCGGCATTGAGAATAGTCGGTGGATGGAAGGTGGGTATGATCAGACAATGTCGACTCCTGATGGTGATATTTTCTGTGGCATGCTTGTTGGTTGGGGCGTGGTCACTCTCGGCCTACGGCAGAACATCCATGCATTCAGGATATCCTTGGAGTGTATTTCAGCTTCAAACCATCCCTCTTTAGTAGTACTCACCCCCTGTGTCCCAAATATGATGGCCGCAATTGAGGGTACTATTGGGGAGAGTTGAATATATAAGAGGAGGGTGAGATGTATCATAATAAAACTAGACACACATGTCACCAGTATTAGGTCCTTGATACTAGACGGATGCAACCCGACGCTCGGAATACTAGCAGAAACCAAAAGCCTAAAGGCGAAATACTGGAGGTGTAGAGCTGGTCAAACAGAGTATACAAATACCACTTACCCAATTCCAAGACATCCATAGATCGAAAAGAGCATTAGTCTGGCATACATTGACAACGTAGTCCCCGAGTTATCTCCGAGCTGCCGAACGACCTTCCAATTCTTGTAGAAGATAAATGCCATACGAGCTTGTACATACGCATCAGTAGGCTTATAGAGTGATAGGTAATAAGATGGACATGCCTTTCAATGGGACCAGGATCAGGAGCGCAATGCCGGTAATAAAAAGGTTGATCAAAGAGCTATAGCACCAAAATTTAGTTTTGGCCTGAAAGAGGCTAGGATCAAGTAATCATCGTACGGAATGGGCGTAGTGACATGACAAAAGGCGCGACTTTTAGTACGCTGTACCATAGAGAAGCTGGTCGAAGACTGTAACAATGATTTCTATCAATATCTGCAGAAAATGTCGAAATGAAGCGCACCAAAAATACAGTCACAAAAGATACCAAAAAAGCAAGTCGTGGTGTCGCAATAAGCTATAAGAGTGTAAGAAATATGTTAAAACGAGAAAACTGCTATGAACATACCGCCATTGGCGTTCTGTAAATCGCATAGGCATCCTGTTTGCCAAATATTGAAGCCGACATGTGCATATAGAACTACGCACTTCTTAAGCGGGAGAAAGAGGATTCTGGATTGATCATCGTACATCTATTACAGCGCAAGCATATGTCATGACGCCTCTAAATGGTGACATGGGATCGATTAATTTCTGTAGTATCCGTTTCTGACTCTAGCTCACAAGAGCTCGGAGGGGTATATCAGTGCAGCTTGAAGTATACACAACCCCGACGGTGGTTCTCGTTCGCGTTGCCATGCGACAGTAAGAAGCTGTGAAACGGAGAAGACGATCCAGCCGATGATAATTGCTGACCATGTCGCTCTTCTACGAACGCTGGAAGTGAATAGGACGGGTGCCAGCACAGCAGAATTGAGAATTATGCCAAGGATTGCCAACACATCGAACGCAATGGCCACACGACTGATGCTGCCTGAGTGCGATGTGGTGCCCACCATGTCCGGCATGTGAGCGGCGTCCACGAAGAGTATTGGAAATAGGCAAGGGAAGCAGGATACCGTCTTCAGGTATTATATATACACGGCTGGGGCATAACAGGATGCTTGGTGACGGGTTTCTCGGTTGGCATTGATGTATCAAGAAGAAGCTGCTTCATACGCTATGAAGAACTTCGGCATTGGTTCCGTCCTTGATAACAAGAGAAGCTTCAAAACACATCACGACACTCTAAGAACGACTCACATGGATCAGAAAATAGAATTGAACTATTCTTGATGCCACAAATGTCAGGTTAAAATGCTGATTGATGCTGTTGCTAATAGACTGAATGGCTGAATGTCTGAGCAACTGGCGTCATACGAGCTCGCGGAGATGGGAATGATATATTATGTCGAGGTGATACTGGGAGAAGAGCCTGAGTAGAAGATAACTTTTGAGCAAAAACCAAGATCTGCAAGAATTGAGAATCTGACTTCTAGTGACAAGAATGTTATGATATGATGGATAACTAGGCAAGCGCCAGCATACTCGCCAGTTTCATGCGTTATTCCTATCAATGCTGTGCTGCTGTCGTCAAACAAATGTTGGGACTCAATGGGGGCGGGATTTCAATGACAAGCGCAAAACGCCGAGATATTCAAACTTTAAACTTTTCAAGTTGTGCATGAGCACATGATGCAATTTTTGACATGTTGTGTACGCGATGATGCCATTGACCAAGGCTTGGGTACATACTGCTCAAATACAACAAAATACAACATCGGGCTTCAAGACATGAAACGACCAATCGACTCTCGAGGGTTATCAGCAACGGCCAAGGCTTTGCATATTTTGACAGTTGGATCAGTGAACGCTTGGCTCATATCAATCACAGTCGTGGTCAGGAATGTTCCACATTCCGTAAACACTATCCTATAGGTGAATGAGCGAGGATGCTTCAAAACCCAATCGAAGTGCATACCCATTGGCCCCGTATAGGTGACCTAGCGCACGCAAGTGGCCGATCGTATAGCTGGCCATCGATAGCAAGTGGAGTGGAGTAACACAACATCTCAGCGTTTTCGCCAGAATGGACGATTCCTAGTTTCGCCACATGTCTCTGACAAAGGAAAGAGGTTACTTTAAGCAAAGATGATGAACGAAGGGCACATACACGTAAACCTGAGCGTGGAGCGGTACATTCCTGAAAGAAACCCGGTAAGATACAACGATGAATGTGACAAGACTGAGAATTTACTCCTCTCTTCACTAATTCCCAGTATGTAGAACAAAAACCTTCATTTCCTACAATCCACGTTCCGTATACACCGCCCGATCCCTATAACATTGGTCAACAACGTAGCAAGGGAAATTACGATAGAATAACGAACATCTTCACAGGACAAGGGGCTGCCCAAGGTGATGCCGTTAATGGTTACTGGGGTCGTCTTGCAAGCATCGATCGCATTTAGTAAAGGTGTGAGGTTACTCAGCTGCGCTTTATACTCCTTATGTCCATTCGAGGAGCAGTGAGAAGCACCAATGATGTTGGACCAATATAACCTCGCTTTCTGCCTCTGCCTCTCCTCTCGATCGACCTTCTCTTGATATTCAAGCTCAAAATGTTCCACCTTACTCCTCCACATAGCTTCCTCTTTAACCAGTACAACGCGGCGTTCGGCGAAGAGTTTCTCGTCATCCTTGTACTTCTCTCGAGGATCGACAGCTATCATGGTGTGGATAACGGCGCCTAACACGACGAGTAACAAGGCGAGAGTTATAAGGCCGCACATTAATGCTATTTTCCGCAAGCACACATTGGAGCGAATTTTTCGTGGTTGCGTTCCTGTACTTGTATACACAAACGTCGGTTTGGGTTTCATCTGGGACACCAACTTGGATGCTCACCTGGGATCGGGAGCCAATCCACCATTGGCCTGAGACTGTGCGGTTGTGTTCTCACTGGAAACGATAGATTAGAATTTATCGGATGATCTAACATGGATTAGAGTACCTGACAGTCCTGTATGTCATGTCACCTCCCCTAGTACGTAGCACAACGACGATACATCAATTGCCGAGAGATACAAACATAGTGTCAATAGGCGTATACCTGCGAGACGCATATCTGCGAGATGGGCTATAGGTTGGAACATGAGAGATACAAACATAGTGTCAATAGGCGTATACCTGCGAGACGCATATCTGCGAGATGGGCTATAGGTTGGAACATTCCTCCCCCCATCAAAGAGTGGTGTTTGTTCACTAGGAGCGCTACCCAGCCGGTGAGCAGTTTCCTGTCGTGGATTGTTGCGACTCACGTGGGGTAGGGTGGGGGCAGATTTTGAGATCTACGGTGAAGATGTATATTCTTATGCATGAGGAGTGACGATGGACTTACCCAAACTTCTGAGGCATACTTGGGCAGGGCGTGGAGATAGAAGGAAAGAGAATGGGGATTGGGCGCTAAACTTAGCCCATCTCCCACGTTGACCTACAACAAGTACATAATCAGACCATGTGCTGTATCATTTAATCTCAAAAAGTGTAAAAACTTAAAAAAGATGATTCGACGTGTTGTCACGAATCCCTTCTGGATTTAGACATCAAGTTCTGTAAACCATATTCTTTTCTTGATCACGGACTTTACATTTTGTCTCCTATTTTGACCCCATTTTAGTACCTATAAAAGCCCTTATTTAGTCACTTGTATTCTTCAACTCAGCGTATCAAATCATATTCTGCTTTGATTTCTTTCGTCCTTTCTGATCTCATCATTTGGTTCCTTGCACGTGCTAGCTCCGCCTTTGAACCTAACAAGCCTACAGAAGGGTTCTAAGTTCAGCGTATTAACAAATCGATCTATTACGGGGACGCGCATCAAAACCAATGATGATTTATTCAAATACGCAGTAGCCGCACCAAAGACGCACAATTCTATCCATAACGTAGATCAACGACGGAAAGATCATATGATCTCAAAGCCGAACGTCCGTGTCGGTGGAAACACTGTATGGCCCATAATGGCCCACCTTAACTTTACACCTCGGGTACCCCATCTCCCGAGCCTTAAGCCCTGAGAATAGGAAGGCCAACTTCAGCAGAAGATCCACTGAATCGCCTCGTAACCTGCTGGTCTGGGTTTCACTTTCCCGGGAAGCGGGCTGTTTCCCCGCGGTTTCTGATACCAGGTGGAGAAGCCATCAGGACCATTGTCGAGAGAGCACTAGTTCAATGGTACTGTGATTCTGAAGGCTTTGTGATTAGCTACCACCCCCATAGATCAAGAAAAAGCGCATACATTACACATTTTGCGCTACTCCCCTACTTACACCTCGCCCTCGCCCTGCCCGCTGCTGTGTGCACTGTTAGTGAATATTTTAGCCATCGTATCGTCTCATTGGTTCTCTTCCCATTCACCCTTGGCTTCCCGTCTTCTGTAGTTCCTTACTTCTATTGGACTCCTTCGATAACGCCTGGAGGTACATTTGTGCTAGCTGCCACGGGACCAGCCTCGTTTCTTCGTTTTTGCTTGGGAGCTCCGGAAGGGCTACCTCTTTGACAAAGATTGGGGCTGAGGAGGCGCGTTTGTATGGGCAAGGTGCTGAGCACTGTGAAGAGAGGTGTCAGTATAACGGGAACGGGTGAGAAAGATGAAGTAGGGCAAGTCGGGCAACGAGAAAGAATGGAAAGGGTGTCGCACGTCGAACCCCGAAGTAAAATGGGCCAGATAAAAGAGGGATGACAGTAAGGTAAGACGGTGACTAAGAACGAGGCAAGGAAATGCGGTAGAAAAAGTACGCAAATTCTAGACGAATGAAACAAGGGATGAAGATGTACGTTGTATGTAATTTGATTTGGTATACCACGTCGACAGTTTTATATGCCAGTCGAAGGGAAAAAATAGCCAAAAATAAAGGGGAGGGCAACTCACGCAATTGTATCTCCTGCGCTCCTGTGGCTAGTCGTCATCGAGTACCCAATCTCCTCATCAGGTTGGAAAATGTGGACGCGACTGGACAGAGGCCGTTGTAGATGACGTTGACTGCCGGGTTCGTCAGCATATATCTAATCCAAGAAATGAAACAGGGTAGTGTGTACGTACTCGCTTAAAACACCACATCCCACCCTTTATCACGAACACGCTAATGGTTCCTCCTGAGGAAACTAGAGGTTGAAGTCAAAAGTATCACAATGGGCCTGGACGAGCAAGGTAGCGGAGGTTGAAGAGTTAGGACGGGAGTAAGAGGAACTAGTTCATAATTTCCCAGTTGTCGAAGGCGATATCAAAGAACTGGTCTCGCTAATGGACCTACCATGGAACATGAGCATCACCGTGTAACGAAAAGGGGAAAATGTACGCACCGTAGGGTTGATCGTAGCTGCGTGACGTGCTACCTTGTTTCTGTCTTGAGGACTGTAAACGGATCTCGTCGTTAGCGTAAGTCAAACATGGAGAGGAAAGGAGGGCATAGGAGCTCACAGGGTTACATTCATAAAGCGTTCAGGTTACGGGAAAACTTCGTAACCCGCCATCTGTACACTCTCCGGTGCTACGGCTAACGTTAAGTATGTGGGCTTAATTGAACTGGCATTTGATTGCGAAATCGACAAGACTGATGAGAAAATGGAGAGTTACTGATATCTCACTGGATACCGTTAGAGCTACGTTGATAGTCAAGAAAAAGATCGCTTCCGAGTTCGACGAGCCACAATGTTGGGAAAGCGTTCTTGAGTGTTGATCGGAAGAGAGGTTTATCGTTTATACGCATCAAAATTTGCACCTGTTGACCAAGCGCTTCAAGTTCTACAGACGTGACGGAGTGGTGTGCATCACGTGGATGACGCGTCGCGTCCGAAGACCAAACTGAAGAATCCACCAACAGGGATAGCATGAAAACGTAATGCACAAAGATTTTATTCCCGTTTACCTCATTCATTATTACATATCATACAAAAGCGTCGCAAGTTACCGTATTTCCTGCCATCATGTTCGTTCAAAGGATCATCACCAGAGGGCAGTAGCCTAAAATAAAACCCACCACATTCTTGTCGTGTTTCCCCGTTTTCGACTTTAACAAAAGAACGGGATGTGGCTGGTCAATGAAACACTATCAGCTAGACGTGTACCTAGAGAACACTGTCTATCTTTCCCCCACTGGCACGACCTCGGCATCAATCGTCATAGCAGATGTGACCTGGCTCTTCTGCCTGAAGTCTAGTCCACTATGTGGGCCTGACGCCGCACCTCTCTCCCACGCTTGACCTTGTGCAAGGCGGTAAATAATAAGATAGTTGGCGATTTGCTGTGGATGTCAAATTAGCGTCAATTTGAATAAGGTGTGTGAGAGAGTACGACCTGTGAAGCGGATGCAGCGAGAAGAAAAGCTGTATTAATCGGGTGTTTCACGGCAAAGGTGATCAAAAATATTAAGGCAAAGATAGAATGAATTGATGCTGATTCCACGAATATCGTGATCAACGAGACATAGTCACTCGCGCAGTCTTTCGGAAGGCTTGTGATGATTTTCATACGGTAATACAGAAGCCTGGTGGCAATGAGGGTGGTGAGGATGATATTAACGCCCAGTGAGATGGCAAAGTAGGAGGTTCCAAATATGATGCGGAGGGTTCCGAAGTAAATTTCCGGCCCCCGTATTGACTGTAGAATCCAAAGTATACTCATAGCTGACCCGGCTAAGTAATTAACGTCTTTCTTTTTTTGATGCACTGGTCGACTCACCGAGGGAGGCTAAAAGTAATAGGCCCGGAAGAGCAATTGCTACGTATGCAGCGAAGTCTCCGAAGACAGACCAAACGACCCAACAGCGCCAGAACTGGATGCGACGATGGCATCAGTGTTGACAGATACCTAACGTAATACTAATTATACCACAAGGAGGTCTGATAGAATGGTGAGTATCACCAAGGCTCCGATATATAGCAGGCTTATCGGCTGATCTCGTGTTGCTAAAACGTAGGCCAACGATCCGCCTGGGTAATTTCTATTATCGACGAAAATCTTTTGAGTCAAGTGTGACTGCGCAGCCACAAAAATGGTTTCGACGCAGAGGGTCAGCGTGATGTAAACGAGGAGGAATACTGATTGACGTTTAGTATGCCTTGACTTCCAGAGAAATACGGCACAGGTAAGGTACATGACCAACTGAATGCCTGGTGCGTGCATGTTATGAACAGTAATATGATGAAATCCCAAGATGACATACATACCATATCCCACACCAGAAATCAAATCGCCTGCGAGAAAGCTGCGATCGAGAGTGATTGTGCCAGAGCTTTCATCACGACTGTAGGAGTGTGGAGGCATGGTTGAGTTCTAGTCATAGGGTGACCGAACCTAGTTTTATACTCCCCCGTGTTGAGAGCATGGCACCGATATATCCCCCTAGATGACAATGGATTCGATTATATTGAATAGTATTTCAATGGGGTAGTGACTTGAATGGATCGGTGATAATGATCAAGAAGATTTGCATGTCAAATGTAAGTCGCGCTATTCCGTTAAACGGGCCCAGTGTTATTGACCATCCGGAGAGAACGGGGCGAAAGAACTAATGTGTACGATTGAATTCATTTTAACAAATGAAGGGAGAATAAAACTCACCTAGAGAGACCAGTTTGTTTGTTTGTACAATTTCCAATGTTCCGTAACACACTATTGTGTTCCGCTAACGGTTAAGCTTGTAAGCAGGATGTGAGGGCATGAAGTCCGATTCGACGTTGTGGGTGTAATCGGCTGTGGGAAGGAGTTCTGTTATCCTTGGCGTTAATGCCGAGAGTATCAATTCTAGTCCGTGGAAGTTTACCCCTATTGAAAACGCTCCCATGTGTGTTATTGAACGCCACAAAAAAGAAGGAAGGTGGAAAGTAGCGGCGGTCTGGCAGACAATCAAAGGGCAGCGACGAGGCAATGCCTGTATTGACATTCTCGGCACCAAGTGTGGGTTCTCGGGACAAGGCGCGCTGGGGAGTTGAAAGAACTCCGGAAATAGCGGTGATTATGATGAGAACACATCCCCCGATGTACCTTGAAAGCTCGAGTTTGAAATTCAGTAGACGGAAGCTTTACACGTTAGACTTTTTCGTGCATGATTTATTATGGAGACGCGCATCAAAACTAACGGCGATTTACGTCAAATATACAGTACCAGCAGTGGAGACGTACAATGTTTCCTATCCATAACGCAGGTCTACAGGGGAATGGTCATACATTCCTAGAACCATACGCCCGCGTCAGTGGAAACATTGCATTGCCCGTAATGGCCATATCAACTCTCATACCTCGGCTACCGAGCCTCCCGAGCCTCAAGTCATGATAGGAAAGGCGAACCTCAGCAGGGGCAATACACTGCTTAATCATCTTGGAGACTGTTCCTACGTCCATGGGCCGCCACTTTCATGTTGTGCCGGGGCTGTGGTTCCGGATATCAGGTGGAGAAGCCTTCAAGGTTGTTGTCGAGGCAGGGTTAGAAACGATGTGATACTGAAGACTCTGGTCAGATACCAACCCCGTTTCTTGATCCTTCCTCGGGAGCTTTGAAAGGGCAATCTGTTTGACAAAGATCGTGGCGAGGTGACGCGCTGACGGAGCCGATGCGAGAGTAGAACGCGAGGCGCTAAAAAGAGATGTGTTAGCATCATGAGTATGGGAAAGGGAGACGCGGAAGGGAAAGTCGGTCAACGAGAAAGGAAGGAAGCTGTATTCAGCCCCGAATCAATGTGGGTCAGGGAAAAGATGGATGGTAGTAGTGGATGACAATGACTAAAAATAAGGCAGGGAGGGACAGTAGAGAATGTCGTAGCTACTCTAAAATATCGGAAACGTACGAGGACTTGAGGTGAGACACTTTCTCAGGGAAATCAATGTATGGCTATAGGTAGTTTGGATCGGCGTACCGCCATATACCGGTCTAATGACAAAACAGAGAGATAGCTAAAAAGCAAGGAAGGGGAGAGAAACTCACGCGATGTGCTCCTATGGCGAGTGACGGACATCACCCCCACACATTTGCACATCTTCAAGTGTGCAATTTTCTCAACAGGCCGAAAAATGCGGATCGCGCGCTTGACTGGACAGAGGCCATTGCTAAGGGAGTCGACTGTTGTCGTTGGTCAGTATATATCCGATCGAAGAAAGGGAGCAGTGCAGTGGGCACATACTCGCTTAGAATACTACATCTCATCCTCTATTATGAACTTGCCAGTGGCTTCTCCTAAGGGAAAGAAGGATTGAAATCAAAAGCATCTTAGTAGCCCTAGACGAGCAAGGAGCAGAGATCGAAAAGCTAGAAGGGGAGAACGAGGAGTTAGTCCGAAGCTTCCCCATTGTCGGAGGCAATGTCAAAGTGCCAGAAGCGTTGGAGAGCACTGACTCGTCTGCCCTAGGGATTGTAAACGGATTTCATCAATAGCGTGGCAAGTCAGATACGGATTGGAAAAGAGCTCACGCTGATAAAACGTTTTCGATGCGGGAAGACTTGTACTCCGCCAACTGCACACTCCCTGGTTCTGCTGCTAACGTCAGTTAAACGGTCATCGGTGAATTGAAAAAAAGCATTTGATTGGTAGATCGATGAGACTGATGAGAAAAATGGAGAGCCACTGTGATCATCGAGATCGTGGTGTTTACACATATTATATTTGCACATATTTACCAAGTGCCTCCATAGCAGTTGCAGACAAGTTTTTCAACTTTTGCTTGCGATCTCTTCCTCCACTCTTCTCACCACTGCAATGTCACTGATCCCACAAGTCCCACTGATCACTACTCAGTACCACTGCTCACTACTCAGTACCACCAGCTTTCCTGTGGCCACTCCGCTAGCCGCGAAGTGTAAGTATCCTAGTAAGATCTTCCTCCTTTCATGGCCATGCTCCGAGCATATTGAATCAACGTTGAAAAGTTCTTTTACTAATTTTAGGGCTACATGTAACTTCAACCGTTCACGCCCTCACTAGGCGAAAGTAATAAATGTGATGTGTGTAATCCGCCTCGCTACCCGACAACTCAATTGAACCTCGAGAAAGCCTTCTATCTTGCCCCAACTCACACCGCGTTGGCGTCAATCATAATCGCTGATTTATCCTGACTCTCCCGCCTAAACTCCAGTATGCTATGTGGCCCTGATATTGCACCATTCCCCCAGGCTCGGCCTTGCGCAAGGCGGTAAATAATAAGATAATTCGCAATTTGCTGTGAATGTCAAAATTAGCATCAATATAATAAGATGTCAAAAAGAATATCACCTGTGAAGTAGATGCAACGATAAGGAATGCCGCATTTATATGCCGATTCACGGCGTAAGTGACCAGGAATATCACAGAAAAGACAGAATAAATTAACGCTGATTCTACGAATATCGTGACCAAGGAGACATATTCGTTCGCGAAACCATTGGGAAGAATTGCGATGACCTGCATACGATAATACAGAAGCCTTGAGATGATGAGGATGGTGAGGACAATATTAGCACCCAATGAAAGTGCGAAATAAGTGGCTCCAAATATGATAGAAAGGGTACTGTAAATTGACGGCCCCTTTATCGACTGCAGAATCCAAAGCGTACCCATAGCTGACCCACAGAGGAGAGTAGTTAGTAACTGTTTTTTTGTGTCGCCCAGATCAACTCACCAAAGGAAGCTAAAAGTAATATGCCTGGGAAAGCAATTGCTGCGTATGCATCGAAGCCTCCGAAGACAGACCAGATGACCCAACAGCGCCAGAACTAGGTGTCAGCACGACCTCAGCGTTCGGCGAATACCCGACATAACACTGATCATACCACGAGGGCATCGGACAAAATTGTGAGTACTACCAGGGCTCCGATATACAGGAGGCTGATTGGCTGCTCTCGTGTGGATAAAATATAAGCCAATGGTCCACCTGGGTAGTTTCTATTGTCAATGTAAATTTTTTGGGTCATGTGTGACTCCGCAACGACAAAAATGGTTTCGACGCAGAGGGTGAACGTGATGTAGGCCAGGAGGAATGCTGATTGACGTCTAGCATGTCTTGAATTCCAGAGAAATACGGCGCAGGTAAGATACATGAGCAATTGGATGCCTGTTATGTGCATCCTAAGAACGGTAATATTGGGGAAATGCCAGGATAACATACATACCGTATCCCACACCAGAAACGAAGTCACCTGCTAGAAAGCTGCGATCTAGAGTGATTGTGTCAGAGCTTTCATCAGGACCGTAATAGTGTGGAGGCATGGTTCGTTCCAGTAATACGGCGATTAACCTAGTTTTATACTTCCTCGTGTTGGTGGTATATGCCGAGATATCCGCCTAGATAACAGCGGATTCATTTACATTGAATAGTATTCCAACGGGACAGCGTGTTGAATGAATAGGCGATAACAATCAAGATGATTAACACGTCAAGTGTGAATCGTGCCATCTCGTAATCCGGATCGAGTTTATTACCGTCATCGAGGGTGTACATGAAAGACTGGTGTGTTTTATTGCATCGAGTGTGACAAATGAAGATAAGATAGAACTCGCTTGAAAAATGCGCGTCCGTACCTCAACCATGGACTGCACAAGAGAGAGAAAGGCAGTCGATGAAGTCACCTCGCATTGTAACGGCGGTCATAATTTGTCCGTGCAGTAATAGGTTTTACGGAATCAGCTACGTCATACTCTACGTTACACTGTTAAATATCCTGCCTGAACCGGGACTCGAGGGCATGTAGAAGTGTGATTCTAGTTTGTCAATGGTACCCGAGGAGTGTGATCCCCGGCGTTAGCAATGAGAGCGTCAATTGTAATCTCTGTTAGCATGGAATCATCGAAAACAACGGGTGCTACCGAATGCTATGCATGAGAAGAAGGATGGGAGGTGGCGGCGATCTGACTGACGATCGAAAGGAAGCGAGAAAGTAACACAGCTGTATTGACGTTCTTTGCCTGAATCATGGTTTTCAGGAAAATGAGTGCTGGGGAGTTGAAAGGGCTCCGGAAAAGTCAGTGATGGTGGTAATAAGAGTATGTTTTAATTTATAATCAAGCGTCTAGGAATATCATCTGCGACATTCCAATGCCAACTTGGAAGCTGGGCCGGATTCATTCAAGATATTGAATAACATTCGTAAGATCAGACGTCCCACTGTCCTTTACAAACCGAAACAGTTACATGCCCCTCATACCAAAACTAAGCATAACGTTTATGCATGAGGGTTCGTCACAAGAGAGCCATCCGAAACTCCTCCTTGACTCTCAAAAGGTTGGGCAATAGCCAGGCTGCCGATACGGTCGGCGGTGTAGCACTCTAGGAACTAGCTAGTGATGCTGGGAAGCTAGTAGTGAAAAAACTACTCGTATGAAACTGGAAATGGCGCATACATTCTCTGACATGCATTGGCCCTATCTCCTCTCCCTGACAAATTTCCACTGCTGAAGGCACTGGTGGCGAATAAGATGTTAGCCATGTTCACTCCCTGTGCTCTTACTCCGCTCACATTTGACGTTTCCGATTTTCTTGTTTGTTCCCTTCCGTCCCTCAGATAGAGTAGAAGAAAAGACGGCAAAGATGGGTTGGGAGACGGAAGTCTGGTGAGGAAAATAGGATTAGACAACGAGCCTAAAGGATATGAGCGCAAAGGTCACCCCATGGCGCACGTACAGCCTCGTTTACACGTAGACCTCGATCTTCTACACACCACCCTTCTCCAGCGGCTGGTTGCCAACGCGTTTCTCCACAATGGACGCTGTCGCTTCCTGGAGTTTGGGTAAAGGAGTCACCGTGACAAAAGTCATCGCTGTTGCCATTGGCGGTAGGGCATCCCAAGATTTAGGTGGCGATGCTGCGGGATAACTGGTCAGAGATCCATTACCTGCAGATGGGACTGGGAAGGATACATACGTTTCCACCCAATTGAACATCGTCACTCGAACAGATGGCTCCAGCCACATCCGTACGTCATCTACTTCTGCACAGCCCCCGAGGCCGGAGAAGCCGCCGATGATTGTATACCTGATAAATCAACTGCTGCCTTCTCGCCTATGGCTCACGCACTACCCTGCTTACACATCGATTTTTGCCTTCTTGCCCGTAACTCCTCCCTAGCAGCGGGCTGCCAGGCGTTTCTTCGAGATCGTTGTTGTCACGACCTTGAGATCCGGCGGAGGAGCCATCGTGATCAATGTAGTCTTCGTTACATGTGGCGATAAAGCTTCCAAGGCACTAGCTGGTAATGCTAGGGGAGGCTGATAGTCAGAAAATTACTCGTACAAACTAGATAGAACGCATACATTATCTGGTTACGTTGTGCCCATATCCTCTCCTGGATCTTTTGTCGTTGCTGCGGGCACTGGTATCAAATTAATCAGTAATGGTGTTCGCTCCCTGCGCCTGTACCCCACTCACATTCGGTCTTCCTAGGCTTTTTCCTCAGGAAGGCGAAGAAGTGGCGGGAAGCGGGAGACTATCGAATAGAGTGGCATTAGACAGTGTGCCCAGTGCATATGAGTGTACAGGTCACCCCGTAATACACGTACAGTCCTGATTACACGCCAACCTTCGCCTTCTGCATATCGCTGTTCTTTAGCAGCGGACGGCCAAGGTGTTTCTTGGCCATGACTGCAGTCACGCCTCGAGGTCAGGTGGAGGAACGATCACGGGTGATCGTCGTCGTAGTTGCGGCAGTATCGTTCCCGACGAACTAGACGTTGAGTTAGTTAGAGAACTAGTCGCACGAAATTGGGAAGGGTACATACGTCCTCTGATCAGTG
>JABCKU010008301.1:0-25889 GCA_018221655.1 Myochromella boudieri
CTAAGCCGAAACTTGTATCCTACGTGTCTACGCAAGATAATATATGAAATGTAAAGAAATAAAAGGGGATAAATGAGGGAATATGGTCAGTCCTGCGGAGAAACCAAAAGGTCCCCCAGGCACTGTTGCCAATGGTGAGTAGGTGAAGGAGAAATAGAGGAGAAACCATGGGGGGTGAAATAGGGGTTTGAGTCGGGTATCAGTAAGGACTGTGGTCCATGGTGAATGAGTGATGTGATGGAACAAGGTATTTGAAATAAGTGAAAAGTGCAGTAAAGAATGTGCGGGAAAGGGTAGTTAGACGAAATAATGAGAAAAGTCAGAAAACTATAGTAAAGAGTGGTAGCAGGGAGTAGTATTAAGTGGTGCGGGGAATAACGTGCGGGGAAGGATGTAATAGGGAAGAATATATGTGTGATTACGCGCCTAGTCAGATAGAGTGCTCATCAACATGTTGTTGAAAGGACATTTAAAATGTTTCTGCTTGTGTTTCTTGTGTAACCTTTGTCCTGTTTCTAGTGCATGTTTCTGGATGGATCACTTTGTATGTTTCCAAACTATGTTTCTCTAAAGACTATTTGTTATGTTTTAAACCATGTTACACATTTTTGGCATGTTTCTTATATGTGTTTCCAAGAAATCAGCAACATATGTAGATAACATGGGAAAGTTTCCAGAGAAACATAGATTAGAAATATATAAATTGATTTATCTAGGAACATGCACTGGAAACAGAACAAAGGTTACACAAGAAACACAAGCAGAAACACGAAACATAATAGGCACACTTTGCATGTTCCTTGCATGTTTCTGGAGCAAGATTTCTCATATTGGGTAAGAAACATTCATTAGAATTCAGAAAACATGTTTCTAATCAATGTTTCCCAAAGAAACATCTGTGGGTGCATGCAGTGTAAAGGTAAATTGGCAGATTGTAAGGACAGTCTTAGGACGCATGGGAATATTGCTTTTATACATGATACCAACACTCTTTTCATTGTCTCATAAAAAACCCTCCCCCACAATTATGTGAGTGTTACGTTCCTCTACTTGTGCCAAATTAAACTCAGAGACTGGCAACACGCATGATTCATGCGTGAAGCCCGATCCTAAGTGCCAGAAGACTCAGGTGGCAGTCAATGGTGGGGGTGACTTACACGTTGCCCAAGTCTGCTGCCTTTATTTGGGAAACAGTTCATAGTCGGCTTCACCATTTACATGTTTCTGACATTACTTTAGGCCTTCAACAACGCAAATGATTTACCTCCACCAACTCCCGACTTGGACTATGCCCAATATGCTGGTTTAATTTACGGCCGCCACTGTCATGTTCAAGAGGTACGCACCAGGGTTTGCCGAGACACCGGGTAGGGGGGGAGAGGGGGGGTCCAAGGCCCGATAAAAAGAAATATTATGCAATTTCTTTTGTATGTTTTCTGTTGAATTGGGGGCCATAGAGGTCAGAATCACCTTGGAGAAGAATTCTTGACATTCCGGACATGGCTTTTTGCATCAGATTCACTTGACAGATGTTGAGGAGGTGAGTCCGGCAGCTGTTAACACTTTAAAAGGTAGCAAGAGTAATGTAGACATTGGCAAAACTGACCTTGGAAAGATGTCGGATGTAGAAGTAGTGAGAATGATAGCAGTGCAAATGAAGAAGGGGACAAGAACAAGGATGCTAGAAATGCTGAATGTCATAAAAATGCTGGTTTCGCAGTTCAAGGCAACAAAAGCGTCATTGAAAGTGATTAATTACCATTTTAAGAAATTTGATATTATGTAACTTGCCTAATTAGGAAGGAGGGGGAGGGGGGGAGGGTTGGAGAGGCTCTTAACATAAAATACAACCTTGTGTAGTGAAAAAGTTTTTTGCATACCTCTTGGTCCTGTTTGTTCATTCTACTGTTTTGAACTAAGATACTCAACTGTGTTTTATATCTACATCCATAGAACTGTGCTGTGTCAAATGCTACTCTTGTATACATCACAGGGCACACACGACTTTGTGAAAATTGCTTAAATAAGAAGTACCTCCCTTCTTTGTCACTCAATGTCTCGTACTGACAAACTTTAGAACTATCGCCCATCAGGGGTCAGATAGCCACTCGGCAATTATTGTGAGCCTCATGCCAGTTTGGTTTGTTGAAATAAATATGGACGTGGAGTGGAGCAGCTCAAGTCTGTCTCTGTTGAGTTTTTATGTGAACCCCTCTAATTCAACAAACAGAAGGCCGCAAATTTACCAAATCTTGCTTGCTCAAAGTTGATTGCTTATGCGCCACTACAAAGCTTGACCAGCTCAACAGTGGCTAGGCTCTCATTGATGAATTTGTCAGCAGCAGAAAGGAACAACTGTGAAAAAGATACCTGGTATGTCTACTTGTCATTTGAGCGAAGTTGCCTAAAATTCTACTATAGCATGCGAGTATGGTGGAGGATTGGTTTGAGGACACAAAGCTTCACCGAAAGGTTCACCTGAATCATGTACGCTCATGGTGGAAAGACGTGTTCGTGGTCCACATTATAATTTGGACAATTGATTATAAATACTTTGTTCAGTATGCTTGAAAGGTTTAAGGGTGAAGGTGAGAATCATATTTACTTCGGTATGTAGACCCTAATATTCGTTGGTCAGAGTGGGCCGACAAATTGGAACATCTTAACCAATACAAAATTGGGGATATCCCTGGCATCAGGGAGCAAAGGTTTTAATGGAGAAAAGTGCGGCTTCTTAGTTACCAACAATTCCTGTTACTAACTTTTTTGAAGTTTGATCAAATATCAGAGATAAAGTCCACGATTTTCTTGATAACAAGAAAAAGATTCGCTCAGAACGCGAGCACAGGGCGAGTCTTGCTGGCCATCTATTTCAATTAATCAAAGTACTTGCAGAGTACAAGCTTTTACAGCCACCGCCTGCGCTCCTTCCAAGCTTTTCTTCTCTCTCCATTGAGAAGCCCTTCCAGTTGCTCATTTTCTCCAATTCAACCAAACTTTTGTCTGACGATGTCATTTCGACCTGGGAGCTTCAAATCAGTCAAGCATGCAATGCTTGGATTGAGTCACACAGTGTTGAACTGAGGAAGTTACTTCCATCGAAAAAACTCCAACTCAAACTTGCAATGGTTTTCTTTCAATGTAGGTGGTGCAGCGAGCCAATTCCATATTCTAGGATATTACAACATGCCTGCCTTACCAGGGGACATGCCAAGCTCAATAAACTTCATGATGACGACGAACTATACCATGCTCACTTCTCATCAAAGCCATGTAATTTTAGGGGCCAACCAGTCTCCTATTATGCCAAAGCCGCATCGTATGCAAAGGATATCATTGAAACCTATTATAAGAATCCAGCGACTACAACAGTGGCTGTGATGGAGGAGTGAGCTTACTGAGTGGAATGCCTGTGGTGTAATATCCATCCACAACTTTTCATGACCTGGTCAATGGCAGTGAGTATCGTCGATCATTATGGTCTAAGTAGGTATTGACGAAACCACAAGGTTCAGCATGACCTGCATAGGCATGATAATATGCCCTAGAATGGGCCCCACCAGAAACTGGCTACTCCTGAGGACACAGAGTTGGTGATGGCTAAAGAAGCAAGTGGACATGTCCCCAGGACCCGCCTTGATAGTTAAGTGCAAATATTGCAAAAAAGGCTTTTTACCCCGTGATATAGGGGTGCATCTTTTTTCTGTGTGCGTGGTCACTAAACTCTGTCGATGGTAGACTGATGGCCTGTTGTTTAGGCATAGCATATCGAGAGATGTGTACCTTGAAAACACCCTAATTCTCCTTGACACACCTATCTGCGACCTCATTCAGCCATTTAGATTGACCGTTGATAGTCGGAAGACTATGAGCTTGGTGTGTTAGACGTCTACCTGAACATCTTCCTCACTACGCCTTCGTTTATAATAATTTTCTGGCCATTCTATATTACTCATGTACCGTACCGGTAGCTTGCAAATGATGTTCCCAATGATGATGGACCTCTTCACACTATCAGTGACATTTAAGTCTTCACGTTGACAAAGCGTATTCTCATAGTTTCATTGTTTAATTATTAGGTCTACCAAGGCGAATCTTACATTTGTTTTTAGTTACAAGATATCACTATCACATTAGTAGACCACGTGATGATAATATTATGACCTGAAATTCAAACTGAGTCAAATTTGCATTGTGTATTGTAACTAAACCAAACTTAAGCCCAAGCTTTAATGACAACAATGTGTTTGTCTGTCTGCCTCATGGCGAAGGAGGGTGGCTCCAATGACTTGACAGCCCAGCTCCCACCCAAACGTCAGAAGACCAAAACCACGAACCCAATGATCAATACATGGTAATGGTCGTCAAAGTGAATTTGGATCGGGCCATGCCACAACCCAAACCACAATATAACGCTATAAGTGCAAGCTGAGGACTGTGTCTCTGCAAACAAAGGGGAGTGGATGAATAGTTAGTGTCAAAACTGAATTTAAGTATCGAAATCGAAATTGACGTTGAGTGACTGTCTTGAAAACGAAAAGAGAGAGAGAGAGAGAGGGAGAGAGGGAGTGTCAACAACTTCGATGATGTAAGTTGGTACACTTATCGAAAAAGAGTATCTTCCTGTTTCGAAAGCGAAATCAAAACAATTGAGAACAATTAAGACAGCGGCAAGACGGCAAGACGTAGATCGAACCGACAAAAACTGATTGAAGTAGGGTATACGACCCTCTTTCTTTGACGATCGCGGTTATCTTTCAAAGACGGGCAAATAAAATGACGAAAAGACCTGTTGGAGGTCTTACAGAGTGACGGTGAGTTGAAGTCCTAGCTTTCGGGGCTTTGGGGAACTTGTCTTTTATTGTTACTACAGTATAGGT
This sequence comes from Myochromella boudieri, assembly GCA_018221655.1. NCBI lineage: Eukaryota > Fungi > Basidiomycota > Agaricomycetes > Agaricales > Lyophyllaceae > Myochromella > Myochromella boudieri. Next base: position 4,881 of record JABCKU010008301.1, read on the forward strand.
ATTTGTAAACTACCATTCTACAGACCCGAGTTAAATATCCTTGATAGTCGGGCTATGGTCGGTGAGTACTAGCATGAAGAATATCTGAAAGAAATGGCGAACGGTAGTATGGTGGCGTAAGGAACGAATGGAGGAGTTTATGTTTCTCCTTGCTTAATGAATCTGTATGATTATGTAAGTTAATGATTGTGATGCGGAACTTTTACCAAGTTCCAACCGAATCGAAGAAATCGAACACCGAAAGATGTGAATCGCATGTCGAAATGGAAATCAAGCGTCGAAAAGAGAGTCGAATTGTCTAAGAGGAGTGATCGCAGGAGCTGAACGTCATAAGTCCGAAATCGAATGTTGGAACTTGAAAATTGAAGAGATTGAACGTCGAAAGTTGTTTCAAACATGGTAAAGGTGCGTCAAAAAGTCAAAAAGTCAAAAAGTTGTGTCGGATTGGTAGATCTGCAGATGGCGGTCTCATCAACGGCGGTCAGCACCAACTTGTAAATGCATGAGACAGAGAGTGCTGAAACAATCTCTGAGATGCCCATGGAGTTGCTTTCTGAGATCTTTGGATATCTCAGTTTTTGCAATATTTGTCATCTCTCACAGGTCAACAAACCTCTTAGAGAGATACTGTTAAGCGAATCTGCCACTTTTTTCTGGAAAATAGTTTGTCACTGGTTACCTTTTCACAAAATATTCTCAAAGTTTTCTGTCATTTTGCAACAGGCTTTTAAGAACAGTGAGAACCACAGTCCCCCTCCACCTCCTGTGGATTTAAGCTTCCCCCAGTATGCTGGGCTGATTTACAGTTGCCATTGCTATGTATGTTCACTCGTTCTACTCCAAGGATAACTTCTTACCCACACAGTCCTGCGCAAGTCCGCAAGGTATTTCTCTGCACGTGGCAGGCTGCATACGGCTTTGTCAAAAATGCATCAAGGCTAAGTATGCAGTTTGACTGGCCACTCAAATGAACTCCAGTACTGAAGAGTTTCAAGGCTATTACAAGTTCAGACATTACCGGTTATTCACATCTCACCTCAAGTTGAGTCCTATGGTGGTGGGCTCAGCTTTCCGAAAAGGCTGGAAGTCTGTACCACCACTATCTACACTTGAATCTTGTTGATCCTTCCGTAGCAAGCTACATGTGCCTTCAGAGTGAATATGCATATATCAAGGACGTCCTCAATCAACTTCGAAACAACACGCCTCTCCATGATGATTTTGTCAGAGCCAAGGAGGAATATGTCACAGCAAGGCGGGATGTATGAATGTATTCTCCTCATTACAAATACTGTCTGATTTTTCCCTGTTAGCAACAGAGGCTGGTAGATGAGTGGATTGAGGCCACCAACATGAATACACGTGAGAGAAGGAAAGAAGCATGGGTATCTCAGGTTCTCGAACTTCGATCTTATTATATCATCTCTTCTTCTATGCAGCATCTTTGAAAAGCTTAGAGCAGATGGTAGGAGGTGGATTCTCCCCCACCGGGAGCTCTGAAAACTGATTTTGTGTAATATAGGATGGGTCAAAGAACTTAGGTACCTTGGGACCTATGAGACTTCACATTCCATGCCCATTGTTGACAAACCTCAGGATTTGACTGAGAGAAGTGAGCCAAATTTACTATCAACTATACCCACCCTCTGATCCTGCATAGTATGGAGCGATATCAAGGGTGAAATCTACGCATATCTCACAAGGAAGAAGAGCTCTCGTTTGAGAATGTTTCGCAATAGGGTTCTTTCATGCCGTTTAAAAGACTTCCAAAAACTTGTTGATAAGTACAAGCACTCACAGCCTCACACCAGTCTACTTTCCCATGCCACCAATCTTGCCATTGAGGAACCATTCAAGTCGGAAATATGTGAGACCTCAGACAGCCCTAACTTAGATGTTTTAGCTGGCAAAGCCCATATTCACCAAGAATGCAGTGATTGGATCAAAGCACACACCACAGAATTACAGAAACTTCTTCCCTCCGATGAGCCTGAGCTCGAGCTCGCAAAAGTCTTCTTCAGGTGCCAAAGTGTGTGCAAAGGACATCATCTAGGCCTGTCACGAGGATCATAGGAGTGTAACAGCCGCCAAAATGGATAAGCATGATTACAGGGTCAAATGTCTATGATGTGCCCACCAAACACAGGGCCAACTTTTCATGACCTGGTCTGCCGCCGTGAGTGTATGAATTTTCATGGCTGAATTCTTTTTTGACATGTATTATAGGTCTATCACGGCGTCTGTAAACATAAAGACAAATTCTCGACCAGACTCCACTGGAAATTGGCCACTCCCCAGGATACGGCACTCATGAAGAGAAACAAGCTTGCGGAAAGCTCTGAGAGCCTCCATGAACTCCGGTGCAATAAGGGTAAAACTATACTTCTGGGTGAGCCATCGTGTCCAGTGCGGAGACATGCACTTCAAGGGTATGGCTCTTTCCATTGACAGAAAGTAATTTGATAGTTAACAAGATTACAGGCATAGAATTGAGGATTGGAAGAATCATGTCTGACCTATGATACCAACCAATGCACCTGTTTATGGCCTCTGCCAACCGGGCAGAATCCTTGCAAAGTATTGTAAATCCTTTTGAAAACTTTCACCCTATGTTGGGGTATTTACAGAGTAATCGTAGGAGGGTGTAAGAGGGCTTACCATATGCATATTATGACATGGACAAACATGTGATTATGTATTGCCATAATTGAATCAATATTGTCAAGAATATTGTGCTACTGTATCCAAGTCGTAACCTTGAGTGCTTGAACCCTAATGTCAATGATGTGTTTGTCTGCCCATCTCAAGGCAAAGGAAGGTAGCTCCGATGACCCAACAACCCAGTCACCGTCCAAATGCCAGAAGACTGAAACCAGGAACCTAGAGATCAGTACTAGTACAAAGTTGGCGCCAACTCGTAAATGCATAGTAAGACGCCCAGAAGTGCTGAAACAAATCTTCAAAATGCCCAGCTGCTTTCTGATACTTTTTGGATATCTTAGCTTTCGCGATATCTTTCATCTCTCGCGGGTCAACAAACCTCTCAGAGAGATGCTGTTGAGCAAGTCTGCCACTGTTCTCTGGAAAACAGTCCGTCTGAGTCACTGGTTTCTTTTTTTTCTTTTGGTAAATTTATCTTTGATTTTGCAATACGCCTTCAAGAACAGTAAGAAGGACAGTCCCCCTCCACCTCCCAAAGATCTAAGTCTTCCCCAGTAGCAAGGCTGATTTATGGTTATCATTGCCACGTATGTTCTCCTGTTCTACTCCACGGATAGCTTCTTACCCATACAGTCTTGCGCAAGTCCGCAATGTACTTCTCTGCACATGGCAGGCTGCATCCGGCTTGTCAAAAGTGCACCAAGGCCAAGTATGAACTTCCACTCTTCACTGAACGAACTCCAGTACTGAAGAGTGATAGAACTATTATACGTTCAGAAACTGAATACTTACAGCCCACCTCAAGTTTAGTCCTATGGTGGTGGGATCAGCTTTCTGAAAAGGCTGCTTGTCTGTACCACTGCTATCTATGCTTGAATATTGTTCCTGAGGCCAGAAGACCGAAACTACCAACTGGTAAGTGCAAAAGGGGGAAGTGCTGAAACAAATCTCTGAGATGCCCAGCAGTTGCAGTCTGACAGTTGCAGAGAAGCAGCCCTCACCCAACCCATCTTCACAAGGTTTTTTCCACAACTCTAAGTACAAACATGGTCAGCTGACAAAAACATGTCAATGATTCCAAACCGGGACACAACACGTGAACACCTGAGGTCACATGTGAGTTGTGTCATTTTCACTTGATCAGTCAAAATGGACACCGCTGATCAAAACCCACTACTATCAGTAGGGTGATGATTACAAGGGGTATTATGATTACAAAATTACTGATAAGCTCACCCTGACTTCCACACTTATCTTAGGGGCTCCGTAAAAATTGGGCATAACCCTGTAGATATATTGCATATAATGGGTTGACAAGATTGCTCAATTATCTTGTCGTGGTTGCATGAATCCTCTTTCACTTGTTTTTGAAGGTGCTGTCAAACTCTAACACTTTTGATCAAATTCTGAACGTCGCTAAAGGCCAAATTGCAGTAAATCAGAGTATTCCGCGTTACTTTGATGTGACTCAAACTTGTAACCATACCCACCGATGCAACTGGAAAATGAAGAAAAGCCCATAACAATTCAACAATCCTTTAAGATGTTGATTTTATTCTTCAATCGTGTTGTGGTGAGCATAGCAAAGGTTTTTCTCACCAAGTCCTAACAGAAATGTTGGCGCGATCTCTCACAATGAGCCCCATCAAAAAAATCTGTAATCATACCCCCAGTGATAGTACTAAAGTAGCGGGAATTTTCTGACATTTGCCTATTTGGGAGAATTTCCAACAGATTTGTAAATCTTTTACTATGCTTTCAGCCATTTCAAGATACTATACTAATTTTGAATGTAAAGATTTGACATATTTGGCAGAACCTTACCATAAAATGTAGTTGACACCAAGATTAATGTGGCTGTGAGACATATTACAGGCAAGTTGTATTATTTGATGAAGAAATATTATCTTAGCACATCCAAAATGTCACCAGTATTGTCTACAATGTATTATTGTTGACCAACGGATAGCTCTGTAGGCATGTATGTCTTGCCAGTTAGCTTGTGGGGCAACTTGGGGAGGTCAGAGGCCAACTTATGACAGTTGTCACAGAGTTTTAAATTACCATATATGGAAATATTCCAGTCACGTGGTTGGTTGGTTGGCTCCTGAAAGCCCTTAGCAAAAAAAAAAACGACGGGATGTCTTTAAATCCGATCTTGACACCCTCTTGGATATCGATTCAGATCGATTCATGTTGACAGTTGAAGTCCTTGTCGGCATTTGCCGAAGTCACATATCGACTCAGAACTTGCTGGGTCAATAGAGTGTCAATAGCGTTCACTAGTACAAAGTCGGCGCCAACTTGCAAACGCATAAGACGGGGAGTGCTGAAACAAATGTCTGAGATACCCACGGAGCTGCTTTCTGAGATTTTTGGATATCTCGGCTTTCGTGATATCTTTCATCTCTCGCGGGTCAACAAACCTCTCAGAGAGATGCTGTTGAGCAAGTCTGCCACATTACTCTGGCAAACGGTTCGTCACTGGTTTTTTTCATAAATTTTTATTTTATTTTGCAATAGGCCTTCGAGAACAGTGAGAAGGATGGTCCCCCTCCACCTCCCGAGGGTCTAAGTTTCCCCCAGTATGCTGGGCTGATCTATGGTTATCATTGCCACGTATGTTCTCCCTGTCTACTCCAAGAGCAGCTTCTTACCCATACAGTCCTGCGCAAGTCCGCAACATACGTCTCTGCATGTGGCGGGCCGCATACGGCTTTGTCAAAAATGCACCAAGGCCAAGTATGAACTTCCACTCCCCACTCGAATGAACTCCAGTACTGAAGAGTATTAGGACTATTACAAGTTCAGATATTACTGAATACTCGCAGCTCACTTCAAGTTTAGTCCTATGGTGGTGGGCCCAGCTTTCTGAAAAAGGTGGAAGTCCGAGTTTGTACCACCACTATCTATGCCTGAATCTCGTTCTAACCCTGTCGTAGTAAGTTACGTGTGCTTTCAGAGTGAATATACACATATCAAGGACGTCCTCACTCAACTTCAAAACGACCCATCTCTTTTCGACGATTTTGTCAAAGCCAGGGGAGAATACGTCGCAGCAAGGCAGAAAGCATGATTGTATTCTCCTCGTTACGATAACCATCTGATTTATTTCCATTAGCAACAGCAGCCGGTGGATCGGTGGATTGAGGTCATCAAAGCAAATACGCGTAAGAGAAGGAACGAAGCGTGCGCATTTTAGGTTCTCGCACTTCGATCTTGTTATGTCATATCCTATGTAGCATTTTTGCGAAGCTTAGAGCAGATGGTGGGAGGCGCATTTTCACCCGCCGAGAGCTCTGAAAACTAACTTTGCGTAATGTAGGGTGGGCCGAAGAACTTCGGCACCTTGGGTCCCACGAGATCTCGTATTGCATACCCGGCGTGAACGAACCGCAGGATCTGACTGAGCAAAGTGGGTCAAATTTACTATCAACTATACCCACCTTCTGATCCTGCTTAGTATGGAACGATATCAAAGAGGAAATTTACGCGTATCTCACTAAGAAGAAGAGCTCTCGTTTGAGAAGGTCTCGCAACGGGGTTCTTTCATACCGTTTACAACAATTCCAAAAACTTGTCGATGAGTACAAACACTCGCAGCCTAGCACCAGTCTATTTCCCCGTGCCGCTGATCTCGCCATCGAGGAACCATTCAAGTCGTATATCTTCGAGACCTCAGAGCGCTGCAAGCTAGACGTTTTAGCCTGCAAAGCCCATATTCACCAAGGATGCGGTGATTGGATCAAAGCGCGCACCACAGAATTACAGAAACTTCTTCCCTCCGATGAGCCTGAGCTCGAGCTCGCAAAAGTCTTCTTCAGGTGCCAATGGTGCAGCGAGCCCATCCCATACCCTAGGATATTGCGGCATGCCTGCCTCACTGAAAAGCAGGAGGGGTTAAATGTGCTCATATATGATGAGAGCTACCACCTTCATGCTGAATCAAAACCATGGAATTACGGTGGCCAGCAAGTTTCTTACGACGCGGAGGCAGCAGCATGTGCAAAGGACATCATCCAGGCCTGTCATGAGAAACATGGAACCGTAACAACCGCCGAGATGGACAAGCAGGATTACATAGTCGAATGTCTCCGATGTACCCACCCGACACATGGCCAACTCTTCATGACCTGGTCTGTCGCGGTGAGTGTATCGATCGTCGTGGCTGAAAATCTTTGACACGTTTTACAGGTCTATCACGGCGCCCGTGAACATAAAGAGAAATCCTCGACTGGACCTCACTGGAAATTGGCTACTCCCCAGGATATCGCACTCATGAAGGCGAAGGAAGACACATTTACGGAACGCCCCGAGAGCCTCCCTGAGGTCCGGTGCGATGAGTGCAAAACTATACTTTCGACCACTAAGTCATCACGTCCGGTGCGAAAACATATGCTTAAAAAGTACGTTCCCCTCCGAAACAAAGTAATACAGTGGCTAACGAAATTTCAGGCATAAAATTGAGGATTGGAAGAACCACGTCTCACCCGTGATCCCAGTCGACACGCCTCTTTATGAACTCTGCCCACCGGTCAGAATCCAGCCTGCGAAGCATAGCAAATCTCTTTGAAAACTTTCCCCAATATGGCTTCTTGAACGTATAACCACGTGATGTGTATATATTGCCATAAATTGAATCAAATTTGCATTGTTGTCTTGTTGAAGTAATTGAGCGTCGCTTGGGCTCTAATGTCAACGACGCGCTCGTCTGCACGCCTCAAGGCCATGGAAGGGAGCTCTAATAGCCCGACAATCCAGCCCCCATCCAAACGCCAGAAGACCGAAACCGGCGTGAATCCAAAGTCGACACCAACTCGCAAACGGACATGAAGGGGAGTGCTGAAACAAATCTCTGAGATGCCTATGGAACTGCTTTCCGAGATTTTTGGATCTCTCAATTTTCGCGATATTTTCCATCTCTCGCGGGTCACCAAACCTCTTAGAGAGATGCTGTTAAGCGAATCCGCCACTTTTATCTGGAAAACGGTCCGTCGTTAGTTATCTTGTCATCAAAATTTTCTTTAATTTTCCAATAGGCCTTCAAGAATAGTGACAAGCACGGTCCTCCTTTGCCTCCTGGAGATCTAAGTCTCCCCCAATATGCTGGATTGATTTATGGTCGTCACTGCCATGTATGTCCGTCCCCCCTCACTTGCCCTAAAAATGGCTTCTTACCCATACAGTATTGCGCAAGCACACACCACACTTCTCTGTGCATGGCTGGCCGCATACGGCTTTGTCGGAAGTGCATCACGGCCAAGTATGCACTTTTACTTCTCACTCAAAAGAACCCCAGTCCTGAAGTGTATTAGAACTTTTACAAGTTTAGAAACAATCAAACACTCTTACCTGATTGCAGGTTTGGTCATATGGTGGCAGACTCAACTTTCTGAAAAGGATGAAAGTCTGTCCTCCCATTATCTTACTTGAATCTCATTCTGATTCTTCCGTAGCAAATGGCGTGTGCCTTCAGAGCGAATTTATGCATGTTAAGGACGTCCTGGAGCAGCTTCGAAGTGATCAGCCTCTCTTCGACGACTTTGTCAAAGCAAAGCGGAAGCACGTCACAGAAAGGCGGGAAGTATGATTATATTTTCCTCGTTACGACGACTGCCTGACTTACTTTGCCTTAGCAACAGAGGCGAGTGGATGATTGGATTGAAGCGGCAAAAAAACATACACTCGAGAGAAGAAAAGAGGCGTGCGTATTCCGGGTTCTACCATTTTAACCTTGTTATATCATTCCATTTTCTATATAGCATCCTTGAGAGGCTTAGGGCAGACGGTATGACGCATCTTTGCACCCGCTGGGAGCTCTCAAAACTCACTTTGCGTAATGTAGGGTGGGCCGAAGAGCTGCGGCACCTTGGGTCTTATGAGATCTCGCATTGCATGCCCAACGTTTACGAACCGCAGGATCTGACTGAGAAAAGTGGGTCAATTTTACCATCAACTCTACCTACCCTCTGACCTTGATTTAGTATGGAACAATATCAAAGAGAAGATTTACGCGTATCTCACTAAGAAGAAGGATACTCGTTTGAAAATACTGCGCCATCGGGTTCTCTCGTGCCGTTTACAATAATTCCAAAAACTTGTCGATGAGTACAAGCACTCACAACCTGACACCGGTTTCCTTCTCCGTGCCGCTGATCTCGCCATCGAGGAACCGTTCAGGTCGGATATCTTCAAAACCTCAGAGAGCTCCGAGCTAGACGTTTTAGCCGGCAAAGCCCATCTTCGCCAAGGATGCAACGATTGGGCCGAAGCCCGTACTACAGAATTAAAGAAACTTCTTCCGACCGGTAGGCTTAAGCTCGAGCTTGCAAAAGTCTCCTTCAGGTGCCGATGGTGCAGCGAGCCCATCCCATACCCTAGGATTTTGCGACATGCCTGTCTCACCAAAAATCATGAGACATGGAAGGCGTTCAAAGACGACGAGAATTACTATTCTCATGTCGAATCAAAACCATGGAATTATGGTGGCCAGCAAGTTTCTTACGATGCGGAGGCAGCAGCATGTGCAAAGGACATTATACATGCCTGTCACGAGAAACATGGGAGTGTAACAGCCGCCGAAATGGATAAGCATGATTACAGGGTTGAATGTTTACGATGTGCCAACCGGAAACATGGTCAACTTTTCATGACCTGGTCTGCCGCAGTAAGTGTATCAATCGTCGTGGCTGAATCCTTTTTGACCCACTTGACAGGTCTATCACGGAGTCTGCGAGCATAAAGGCAAATCCTCGACCGGACCCCAGTGGAAATTGGCTACCCCCAAAGATACGGCACTCGCGAAAGCAAAGGAAGATAAATTTGTGGAACATCCTGAGAGCCTCCGTGAGGTCCAGTGCAATCAGTGTAAAACCATGCTTTCTGCCAAGTCGTCACGCCTGGTGCAAAAACATATGCTTCAAGAGTACGTTTCCCTCCATCGAAGAAAGCAATTCGGTGATTAACGAGATTGCAGGCATAAAATTGAGGATTGGAAGACTCACGTCTCACCTATGATCCTAATCGACACGCCTGTTTATGAACTCTGTCAACCGGTCAGAATCCCTGCGAAGGATCGCAAATCTCTTTGACCATATTGGATTACTTACGGAGTAATAATAAGAGTACCGCATAGTCATACATATAACGCGTACAACCACGTGATATGTATTACCATAAATTGAATCAAACATTTTGTATTGTGTTACTGCATTGTAACTAAACCACTTAAGCGCTTGAGCTCTAATGCCAAAGACGCGTTCGTCTGCCCGCCTCCAGGTGAAGGAAGGTAGCTCCGATGACCAGATAACCCAGCCCCCATTTAAACGCCAGAAGACGGAAACCACGAACCTAGAGATCAGCCCTAGTACAAGGTCGGCGCCAGCTCGGAAACGCATAAGACGCGAAGTGCTGAAACAAATCTCTATCTCTGAGATGCCCATGGAGCTACTTTCTGAGATTGCAGGGTATCTCGGCTTTCGCGATATTTTTCATCTCTCGCAGGTCAACAAGCCTCTTAGAGAGATACTATTAAGCCAGTCTGCCACATTTCTATGGAAAACCGTTCGTCATTAGTTCCCTTTCTGTAAAAATTCCTTTAATTTGCAACAGGCCCTCATGAACAGTGAGAAGGACGGTCCGCCTCCGCCTCCTGGGGATCTAAGTCTGCCCCAATATGCTGGATTGATTTATGGTCGTCATTGCCATGTATGTTCCCCCGTTCCACCCCTAAGGACGGCTTCTCACCCATACAGTCTTGTGCAAGTCCGCACTCTGCTTCTCTGTATATGGCTGGCCGCATACGGCTTTGTCAGCAGTGCACCAAGGCCAAGTACGAACTTTTACTTTTCACTCGAAAGAACTCCAGTACTGAAGAGTATCAGAACCCTTACAGTTTGGGATACAGCCAAACACTCAGATCTCATCGCGGGGTTAGTCATATGGTGGTGGAATAGCCCATCTGAAAGGGATGGAAGTCTGTACCCTTATCGTCTACACTTGAATTCCGTCCTGATTCTTCTGTAGGAAACTCGGGTCATGTATGCCTTCAGAGTGAATTCATGCATGTCAAGAATGTCCTCGACCAACTTCGAAAAGATCGGCCCCTCTTCGACGATTTTGTCAAATCCAGGCGGGAGTACGTTGTAGAAAGGAATAAAGTATGGTTGTATTTTCTTCATTACGACAATCGCCTGATCCATTTTGCGTTAGCAAGGGTGGCGGGTGGATGAGTGGATTAAAGCCACTGAAAAACGTACGCTCGAGAGAAGAGAAAAGGCGTACGTATTCCAGGTTTTAGCATTTTGATCTTCAAGTTATATCATTTCCTCTTCTATGTAGTATTTTCGAGAAGCTTAGGGCAGATGGTGAGAGGCGTATTTTCACCTACCGGGAGCTCTGAAAACTTACTTTGCGTATCGTAAGGGTGGGCCGAAGAACTTCGGCACCTTGGGCCATACAAGTTTTCGCGTGACATGCCCAACATATACGAACCTGAGGATTTGACTGAGAAAAGTCGGTCAAATTTACCATTAACCATACCTAACCTCTGACCTTGCACAGTATGGAACAATATTAAAGAAGAAATTTACGCGTATCTCACCAAGAAAAAAGATACTCGTTTGAGACTGTTGCGCGACAGGCTTCTTTCGTCCCGTTTACAACAATTTCAAAAGCTCGTCGATGAGTACAAGCACTCGCAACCTAGCACCAGCCTACTTCCCCGTGCTGCTGATCTCGCCATCGAGGAGCCATTTAGGGCGGATATCTTCGAGACCTCGAACCGCACTCAGCTAGACGTTTTAGCCTGCGAAGCCCATCTTCGCCAAGGATGCAGCGATTGGATCAAAGCCCGTACTACAGAATTAAAGAAACTTCTTCCCTCTGGTGGACATAAGCTCGAGCTCGCAAAAGCCTTCTTCAGATGCCAATGGTGCAGCGAGCCCATCCCATACCCTAGGATTTTGTGGCACGCCTGCCTCACTAGACATCCTTCTTCAGATGCCAATGGTGCAGCGAGCCCATCCCATACCCTAGGATTTTGTGGCACGCCTGCCTCACTAGACATCAAGAGACATTGGAGACGTTCAAGGACGACGAGAACTATTACCCTCACGTCGAATCAAAACCATGGAATTATGGTGGCCAGCAAGTTTCTTATGACACGGAGGCAGAAGCGTGTGCAAAGGACATCATCCAAGCCTGTCACGAGAAACATGGGGCTGCGACAGCCGCCGAAATGGATAAGCAGGATTACAGGGTTGAATGTCTACGATGTGCCCACCGGACGCGTGGCCAACTTTTCATGACTTGGTCTGCCGCAGTGAGTGGTAACAACTGCTGTGGCTAAACATATTTTTGACATCCTTTACAGGTCTATCACAGCATCTGCGAGCATAAAGGGAAATCCTCGACCGGACCTCACTGGAAATTGGCTACTCCCCAGGATACGGCACTCGTGAAGGCAAAGGAAGACAAGGTTGCGGAACATCCTGAGAACCTTTGTGAGGTCCAGTGCAATCAGTGTAAAACCGTGCTTTCGGCCAAGTGGCCACGTCTGGTGCGAAAACATATGCTTCAAGAGTACGTTCACCTCCGTTGAAAGTAAGTAATATGGTGACTAATGTAATTTTAGACATAAAATTAAAGATTGGAAGAACCGCGTCTCACCTATGATCCTAATCGATACGCCTGTTTATGAACTTTGCCAACCGGTTAGAATCCTTGCGAAGGATCGCAAATCTCTTTAAAACCTTTTCCCCCAATATGGGTTTATCTACAGAGTAACTATTAAGAAAATATAGTTCCCTCGTTTTGTGATTTCGTGAACTTCTCATTACGGGGATGTGGACCAAAAATGTCATCTTCATCTCGACACATTACAATTGTTACATCAAAATACTCCATTAATGGAAGGAAGAACTGGAAGCGATAGCTGAATGTATCGACAGTGGTTTACAAAACATAACAGCAAATGATGGGGAAGAAGCGCCTAAAAGAAGTGGAATGGAAATGATAGATGTCCATCGCATTCAAATGTTCAAATGAACGCCTTGAACGCCTCCAAGCAACCCAACATGATTTTACGATTGTCCAAAGGAACCATGCCCTCCTCACGTGCCTCAGGGCGCGGTAACGATACCACCAGCCTTTGTACGCTCGTCACCTTCGGAGGTACCTGCGCCGTTTGTACGCATTCCACCAGGTCCGCCGTGACCAAAATCTTGTAGAGCATTGGTGCGCTCCCGTTCATGATGATAGCAGGGACGATCTGAGTCTCGATAGGAGGCAGGTGCGCCCTACGGCGATCGCGGTTTTTACACTGGAAAGCAGCGATGGCTTGGGCAGTGAGCTGGGCCTCGGCAGGGGAGGCCAAGTGGCCGGGAGCAGTGGAGGTATCGGGGATAGTGGCTTTGGCGAGGAGGAGGATGGTATCCCCGAGATGTGTCTCGGTGTCAGGGCAGAGAAGACAGAGGTCGGCGGGTGCGTGGACGGTGCGGCCACACATGAAGAGAGGTAAATCGTGATCCCTGCGAAGAACACGGCGCTCCTTATCCCCCTCCTCCGGATGTTGTTTGCAGGCAGAGGGTTTCGCATAACCGAGCAGTTGGAGAAGATAGACGGTGAAGAGGATGATGGCACCGGCCTGGTCATTACCGGGAACCATGGCAGCTTCCAGGTACTGGATGAATAGGCGTTCCTCGTTGGTGAGTGCAGTCTGAGCGGGTAGAGAGTGGGGGTGTTGCGGAAAAGAGGCTTTTGTGTTGAGTATGGCTGGGCTAACGTTGGGAGTTGGAAGTTCTTCCCTGCCGAAGAACGTCTTCACGTCCGCGTCGATAACATCAACGTTGCAGAGGCGTAGATCTTCATCAGTCCATGCTGCTCCCGACTTCGCAGAATGCGTTTGCACGACAGTGTGGGGGTGAGTGAGCGTCATTACGGTCGTGACAGCCAACAGTTGCTAAATTTGCATAGGTCTTATAACGGTTCCAAAATAGGGTTTGGGTCCAATTCAAAATACGATTTTGGTTCCGCTAAAAGGGGTGAATCAGGACACGGCTGAAACTTGAGGTCATCGACTCACCTTGGGCTACCTTAAAAGGCTGCTCCGCAGTCTGTGATAACTGTAATCATAGTGTAAGAATCTCCTAGGGTGCGGAATGAAACGGAAGGCGCTACTCCACGAATACCCGAGAAGACAGCAATGGGACTCCGTAGGTATCAAATATGCCTGTGAACGCGTTCCGCGTTATCACAGGCATTGGAAATGCTTTGACGGCCGTTGGATATAGCATAAGCGTTGATTAAGAGGGATCGAGTCGTCGATCCCTCAAGCCAGAATTTGACCATGGTGTGAGAAAGAATATAAGAATCTGTAAACAAGCTCCGAATCACTATACAGCCAATGATTTGTGGACCATTAGGCGCTGCGTCGTCTACCGACGGTGGCTCGATTGTAAGGAAAAATGTGGGGAAGGCATTGGCATGTTGACAATCATCAAAAAAGAGTTGAATGATGAACTGATCTACTGGATGTCAACACAGCCACACTGTGCCAGCGCTTCTTCTTGAATTTCCATCACACTTTTCCACTCTGAAGCTTACCGTAACACATTATCTTCCATCTGCAGAGGAGTTTGGGACCCACTCGTACATCAGATCAACTATCACTTAAGGTCTGTTATCGTCGGCCGATTAAGCCATTTCTTACTGACTACAATCCAGGATATTAATCCGGGAGTACCAAGTTTAGGCCTTCCTGTCGGGCACATGAATCCCCATTTATCGTTCATGACATTGTCACAAGGACTACAATATGTCCATATCGCGAACTTGGCATGCGTAACTGGTGATGAGGATGCCCGGAGACTCCCTCATAACGACCTGGATAAATAAAATGGGTGATGTCCTCTTGACCGATGATTTTCATCCTCATTGTACTGTCTACCTGGTTACACCTTACCGCCTGCTTACAATTACCGCTCCTCTTCCCTTCCAACGATGCCCACGCACCTACCACCTCAGAATCACCTCTCATATCGCTGGCGGTAGAATCGTACATCAACTCTCTTCTCATCAAACATTCATCACCTGGGCTAGCAATCGCCGTTGTGCTTAAAGACCCGTCTACCGAGACCGGATTCAGACACCAACTCCTGGGCGTTGGTAACGCCCAAACATCGACATCACCACCCATCCCCGTCACACCCGACACACTCTTTGCCATTGCCTCGAACAGCAAGCTTTTCCTTGCTCTCTCCACAGGTCTCCTTATCTCAAATGCCTCCCTCGGCCTCGACTGGACCACACCGGTCGCGTCCGTGATACCGGAGTGGCAGCTAGCGGACCCCATTGCGAGCCAGGAAGCCACCCTGCTGGACCTGCTGGTGCACCGTACAGGCATGCCGAGGCATGACTTCGCAGGAGCTTCTCTCAAGGGAGGTGTGCCCGCCATGGTGAGTTCCGTGTAACCATTGTCATTCCCCCTATACTCACTGTTCTACCTGAAGATCAGCAATCTCCGACACCTGCGACCGTCTGCATCGTTTAGAAGCACTTTCCAGTACAACAACATGATGTACGAGACCCTCTCGTTCCTCCCGAGGCGCCTCCTCAACATTTCCTATGAATCTTATGTTGCCGAGCACATCTTTGCGCCTGTAGGCATGAACGCATCCACTTACAGCGTTGAAGAGGCTATGAAACGTACTTATCCACTCGGATACAAGTTTCCTGGGTCCCAAGAGCGTAAATCCAGAATCGAGTCCAACTCTCCCCACAGGGAGGTACCCGTTCCTGTATTCGCACATGGACACCAATACTCTCTACGTGACTTTTACGCAGAGGAACGGGGGGAGTTGAGGCCAACGGTGCCGTACTTCCAATTACCAGGAGAGGAGCATGTATGGGCAGGGGCAGGGGGCGTGTTGACCTCCGTGCGAGATATGGTAGTCATGTTGCCAATTTCATTGTCGCGGTTGAACTTACTTGTTTACGTTGCTCGTCAGGTACCTTGGTTATCTACACTTCTCAATGGCGGAGTCGTCCCGCACACAAACAAGACCGTCATCCCACCCGATGTCCTTGCACGCCTCGAGACAGGGGTCATGGTTTCTGAGGGGAAGGGGTCTTATCCCGAGCTCGTAAGTTGCCCTTTATATTCACCTATCCTCTCGCGGTAGTCTTCCCATACTCACATGTTCTTCTAGTCACCCAAAGTATATGGGCCCGCTCAGTGGAGGTTCACCTACCGCGGGCATGAAATAATCGAACATGGCGGGAACAATCCTGGTTTCAAGACCCAAGTCGCTCGTCTACCCAACCTTGGTACGCACCCTAGCCATCCCCCCTCGTTTTGCTGTACCCTCCTGTTAACTTTTCATTGCAGCTGGAAAGATACCACGTTTCCCCAACGCAACTGGCCTAGGCATCGCTGTCTTCTCCAACGACGCGGAGGGGGGCGTTGTCCTTGAAAGTGTTAAGTGGAGGATCATAGACGATTTGTTACAGTTGAAAGAGATTGATTGGTATTCCCGGTAAGTTTTACATTTCTTTCTTATAAAGTCTTTCCGCCCCGTCACACAGGACATAGCTAACCATGACATATATAGATACGTACAGGAAGTTGAAAGGTACTACACGGATAAACGACGAGCAGCCCTCCCTCGACCCGTGCTTCCGGACCCGCCGCCAAAGGCGATAGAGACTTTGCAAAACTACACTTTCAACCACCCCGCGTATGGGGTGCTTCAGCCGTGTTATGTACCTCCCTCGGGTTCTCAAGTCAACGCCTCTATCCCTTCGTACACATGGCCAGAAGCACTAAGCCCTCGTCGAAAATCACAGGAAACCTCAGAAACCTCAGCGGACCGAGCCCTCGCCTGCGCTGCTTTCCTCCATCACCCAACCACACGTCTCCTCCTCTCCCACCAGTCAACAGACCTTGCAGTCCCCACGCTCGTCATGCCCTTCCGCCGCACCTTCGCCACGCACCTCCGGCTCACACACTGGAGCGGGCCATGGTTCAACGTCACCGTTGTCTGGGGAAATCATGATCTACAACCTGAGGGGCATACGGAAGATGGCGTGCTTATTGGGCTGGATGAGAAGTTTGAAGTTGAGTGGGTCGTTGGGGAAGAGGAGGAGGGCCTGTCATTCAGGGGCGGTATATGGGGAATGGAAGGACCGGATGCGAAGGCACCCGTGGGGAAGGGAAAAGAGGGGGCAGAAGTTTGGTTTAAAAGGGTTTAGGTCTATAGGAGGTTAATTCATGGGATGTCAGTGTTGCATTGGACTTCTAGCCGAAACCTCACGTTACGCTAAGCCTTCCGTGTGAGGCGCAGGGCTGCGAAATGTATAGTCCAGGATCGCAGCCTTGTCTTGCATCGGGGTCCGCAGTAGTAACGCTAGCCACTTATATATTCTAGTCTAGTGTGCAGGGCCTAATGGCTGTGGGTTGGCAGAATGATAGTGGATTCATAGCAGTGTGGGATCCGTTTACAAGTTAAGTCATGAAAAATACAATGGAAAGTGAAGTAACACATAAAGAACGAAATAAAGAACACGGAGACGAAGTAAACCAAACAGGAGGCAAGCACCATAGACGAATTCTTATACACGCAATCATACAATCCACCACCCTTCCCTCGCATGTCAAACCCACTGCCCCTTGTCCCAAGCAGGATCTTGCAGGAACGCACAAAGTACCTTGCTTCCCGTCTGTTGTATCTCACATCAGTTTATATGTGATGCTGTAAGGTTGGATCACGTACTTGAAGCAAAGGGTGTCCAGCAACGATGCTCAAGAAACGTTCCAATCCTTCCCTCCTACTCTCAATAACCTCGTCCGAAAAGCGATTGGTGAATACCTTCCCAGGAAGAGGTGGGATATTGACACGAGTTGACTCATGTTCGAGGATATCTCGGAATGCTTCAAAGTCGGAATAACGTCGACGAACGAGGCTATGCCTCAATTTGAAGGCAGGGATGTTGGTCTTTCGCATAATATCAGTAAGAAAGATGGTAAATGCGGAGATAACAAGCGTACCTTGCACACAATCTCGTAATCAGTATACATCTTTCTTCCGAATCCTGTAGGGATCCCGGACATGTCAATCTAAAGCTTATTTGGAAAAGAGAAACGAGCCAGAATCTCACCATGTGTTTGTGGATTTCTGACTTCGATTTCTAGGAAACTTTCGGGCACGCTGTACATTTCCTCGATCTGTAATAGTACTGTTTATGTTGAACGCATAAAAGGTGGGGAAAGCGGGAAACGATGACTTACGGTCTGTTCTCGCCCGGTGAGAAGAGAGTCTTCAAGGGTAGTGCTCCTCGCGAACGGAGAGACACCAGCCATGGTGAGGAGTTATATCTGTCACCGCTGCAGAGGATAGTGAACGAGCTGTGCAAGTAATGGAAGGCTAACGTAATCATTATATCCCGACATTAACCATGTGACTCACTGTACAGTAAGACTACAAAAAGAGTTCCCACGGTCACAAAATTGTTAACTTTCAAAATTTAAACATTACGTCGAAGTGACTGACCAAGCAAGCTCGTCTTCAGCCATCCTCCCAAAGGCAACTCTCTTCACTCGTTATAATGGCTTTCAAGGACTTACGCTACAAAGTACACAGGCACTGTCTTTTTATCACCAAGGAACTCCCCAGACCTTAGAGGCTTGCTGTAATGGTGACTGAAAATTCCAGGAAAACCCAGGTGTATTTCCCCACTCAACGAATTCCGAGTAATGCGTCTTTGCTGGCGCGGAAGTTCATAGACTGCTGTTAGCGAACCTTTTGGAGCATTGAGCGACGTACCCGACCTTTCTCCTTCGGGAGGCTGTTGGCCAATGTGACATAGGCGGTATTTCTTCTGCAGGCATTGACTATCAGAGATCAGGGAAAGGTTGATCCTAGGGGTCTAGGCGCGCTCATGGTCTTGCCCCAGATCTATAGTTCACCTTGGCAGGCTTATACTTACCTTACTCTGGCCTTTCAGATGCCTCACCGGACGGCTCATAGCATCACGCTGTGCAGCTTCTTCATTTATCATCACACGCACCGTTCACAAACGTTACCTAGTGCTCACTCCAAATTATTTCGTAAGCACCTCAACGCTCACCGGGTGCGGCCGCCTGAGCTCATTTCGTTAGCGCAGTACTCGACGTCCAGCACGATGATCACCTGGGTCGAAATGTTGTCGAAATGTCCTAGTCATATGGCAAGTGTAGCATCCTCGCCGATACTCAACACCAAACGACCATGATGCAGCTTTTATGATGTGACCCCTTAGCTCAGTGGTAGAGTGTGTGATTCCAGTGATGGTACTTCCACAAAGTCATCCGTTCAAATCGGGTAGGGGTCAACAGTTTTTGCAACCAAGCCAACCGACAACCCAACATTACAGCTATCGTATCAATCCTGTTTCCGTCAGCCCCTTGTTGAACAAGGCATCTGACGATTAATGTGATCTTACCCATGTCAAGCTACACATCACAAGCCTCTCCCCATCCTACATCTAACCTACTTCCGCTTTGTGTTCGGCTTTGTATCGAAGAGTACACCCAAACCTATCTCAAAATTCAACCCGTCAACACTGAGCGCTCTCTTCTAATAACCAATGGCGAGCCTCGAATAGGAACTGGAACCTCAAAAATAGATCTGGGATCAGGTCAACCAACTAGACATCACACGTACGTTTGGACTGTTCGATGTTAACCAATATGATATGTTTTGGGAGACGACGAATGTTTTAGGAAATTGGAACTTCAAAACTTGGAACTAGACCTGGGACCAGGTCAACCAACCAGACATCACATGTCCGTTTGGACTGTTCGATGTTTACCATTATATGATGTCTTGGTTTGCGACGAATATTTAAGGTCTTCCACAGTTCAGAATTCAGCACCACCACATCTACACCTGCCAAGTTTTACTACACGCCTTGTACACAGTTGACGCAATGAAGGTGTGTTTCAAAAGCATCTTGTTTATATCTTGACTGACAATTCATCCTCAGTTATTGATAACTGTGACTGCTGCTTTCTTCCTTTTTGCGGGTCTCACTACTGTCAACGCCAGTGGGACTCGACTCACCCAGGCTCAAGCCGAGGCACAATTGCTTCCAGATAAGATCACGGCCGCCTCCTCTGGAGGGTGCACTGATCAGTGCGTTATATCCACCATTCTACATCGATCTTCGCCCGATAAGCTGACTCAGGGCTGTATGACAGCACGAATCCCCACTGCACTTCGTATCAAGGGATCCTTTCTGGTACCGTCGCTGGTGTCAAAACCTTGAAGAAGGCTGCCGGCCTTACCGCATTGGTCATCACTGGGGGCACTGAAGTCGGGCACGCTAGTGGGACGAAATCGCATGCCAACGGTTTTAAAGTCGATGTTCGCCACCAGCCAAAGTTGGACAAGTATATCACGACGACCTTTACACGGATCGCTAACCGTAGTGATGGATTCAAACAGTGGCGGGCTCGGAGTGGGAACATCTATTGCGTAGGACTTGCAGTGAATATCGATCACTCATAACGTTGACTATTCCCTCATACAGGATGAAATTACTCACTGGGATATAGTATACTTGTAGGGACTTCAAGCTGATAAATGATAGCTGAGATCACCGCGTGCCATGTACTGCAGCATTGAAAGGAACACCTCCCCCTCCCTCAGATGATCAGATCCTACACGCTTGCTACAATGATGACTGAAAATTCCAGCGAAATTCACGCGTTTTCCAAGCGTTTTCTCCGTCGCTAGAAGGGAAGTTCATAGACTGCTATCAGCGAACGTCCCAGAGCATCGAGCGATGTATATATCCTCTTTTCTTTGAAGGTCGTTGGCCAAGGCGATAAGTACATTATACATATTACTACGGGAGGTCTTTTTTCTGGACTTGACTCTTAGAGATTGCAAAAGGACAAGAGGAGTCTAGGTATGTCCATTGCCTCACCTTAGATCTATACTTAGTTCACCTTGGCAGGCTTATGCTGACCCTTATTTTGGTCTTTCAGATGCTTCGCCGGACGACTCATAGTATTACCTTGTTCATTTATCATCTTACTGCCGTTCTGACCCGTTTGCAATTCCAACGTTACCTCGTGTTCACTTCAATTTCGTAAGTGCTTCAGCGCTCACTTGGCGCAGTCGTCTAAAGCATATTTCGTTAGCCTACAGCACTCGACGTCCCTAGACGTCTGGCGTGATTTGGGCATAATCATGATGGGTCGTCCAAGCCATGCATGCATATGGTAGCGTGTTGTAAGTAGAATACTCAGTCGTGTTACGGAACGACTGTATTACTGTAAGTACCTGTTGTAAGTAGAATACTATA
>JABCKU010008302.1:0-25823 GCA_018221655.1 Myochromella boudieri
ATTTAGATAATTGTCACACAAGTGTCATACACCGAAAACTAATCAACTTCCAACTTTCGGGCACATAGAACTTTTTTACCTTGTAAAATAGTCAATTCATATGATTAACAGATGTATTATTAGTTTTTTTATGCTATAATCCTAGGCCAAATACTATGGTATGCTATGAGATTTTGGTGGAGCACTATGTGCTGCTATAGTATTGGTCTGTTTGCTTTGGCTTGCTATAGCATCCTATAACCTAGGCTTTGTTTACTATACGTCACTATGGTGCTAGGGCTCGGGCACATAGTTTGCTGATGTTTGGGACGAAGTTATTTCCCATCTACCCATGGATGACCTCTCTCAAATAGCCCTGACGTCCCGAGCTTTACGTAGATTAGCGAGTCCGGCGCTCTTCCAAAAGATATCTCACCTCATGTGCGCATCTGCATCGTATCTGCTCGTTCAGTCTTCCGGTTGAGTGGTGGCTATATTTTCGGAACACCTGGTGATAAATCTCTTCTCGTCGCATTCTCCCAACTCGTTTGCGCGTTTTTCAACGTACGACAAATGACCTTCGGGCAATAACCTTCGACTCTGATTTGATAAACAAGCTCTCTTTCTTCCCTGAAATTAACCAGCTGAGCCTCACCGCATCCTACATGTTTCATCATGCCACAACGCCACTTCCAGCTGCCATCAATGTGCGCCATCTCACGTTGGGTTTTATGGGTTCACTTAAAACTCAGGGTGACCTTCGGGCGGATGCGTGGCTGCGCGTTATCGATCCCACTCGCCTGAAAATTCTCAAAATCTTTCCGGAAACCACTGTACTTGGGGTTCTAGGAGATCTGTCCACGCTGCCGACGTACCCTTCAGTGGATCAACTTTCTATCTTTTTTCCCGCTGGTATTGTACATAATATGCCCACAATTTTCCAGAGCTTTCCTTCCATTCAACGACTGCACATTCGCCAATATACTTCCCTAGACACCAGTAGCGCCCTAGAGGAATCTCAGATTGCCACTTTCACAGCGCTCCCGTTATCACATTACGCTGGCCCATACAAGTATTTCTCTCGCTTTATTGGGAGCGAGATGTTATACCTGTTTTTGTATGACCTCGACCCTTCAGGTTATGATTGCGACGTCCTGACTAAGCTCTTGCGTTGTAATGCAAGTAACCTGAAAAGGCTCGAATTTTTCAGAGCCCGGGTCCGACATCTGGACCATGTCTTTCTCTCCTTCATTTGTTCTTTATCGTCCAACTTCAAAAGTATCATAATTGAAGTATCCCCAGAATTCGATAGGCCCGCTACGCCGCTCGTATGTGCTGTTTTGTGAACCATTAAAAATCTTTCGTGCTAAATTTCTGCCCAAGGGATTCCTGGATGACATACCGCTCGACAAACTCCCCTTCGGATTGGAGAATCTCGTGATTGATTGGACGGCTCGAAACGGTGAAGAGGCACGATTAGAAGCTTTCCGATTCAAGGATAAACTGTTAGCCCACCGACCCACCGTAAGACTCCTAGTCCTCACCGATTGGTGTCATTTTGTGTTGTTCTGTAAGAGATATGCTTTTGGATGGGAGGTTGAAGAAGGGCTGTCACGTTCGTTCCAGATTCTATGATTTTTCCTCCCGATCACGCTGATACAATATAACCATCCCAGTTGACGAGTCGTCTCTTATATCGCCGGTACAGATGGCACTTCGAGCTCGCTTCTTGGATGGTGAACTTCCGACTATCTAGGTTGACTCGATGAGTGACAGATATCCCATCTACTACGCGTGTGTGCGTTCAAATTTCTGATCTGCCTGAACGACCATTATCATAGCACGTATACAAGTAATAAAAGTTGCAGATTGAAACTGCATATGGCAAAATTGTCCCTCAATTTCGAGGTGTACGTGCAGAATAGCCTCAAAGGAAGACAACTACTTCTAGGGGGGAGCTTGATATCAGCCTTTTTTTCCAATCACTAACTCCGAGGTTATGGCCAGGGCTGTCTCTGTTATATTGCTAAATTGGTTGTATAACCTATAGAGGGTTTAGACTGTAACAAGTGGGAACTGCGCCAGATTTGTCCAATTACATCAATAACATACATCTGTTACAACTGCCCCACTGGCATGCCCCTGCGATGATTCAAAGCTGGGGGTGATGGGTGACTCTCTGCGGCAGTGTTCTGTAAGATTCAAATGTTCCAAATCGGCCTTCAGGGGTTATGAATTTAACTGAGTTGAACCCACTGACATCATTATCCAGTGATTCCGGACCATCGTAACCACTTTTCAGTGAGTTGGCTCAGGTCGCTCGCCAAGCTAAGATAAAGACGAACGTTGTACCTGTCCACCATTTGTGTGGATAGGAGTGAATGTGGGCGTTGGCGCTGTTGCATGTAACTATTAACAGCATCACTGTGAGAACCACCTAAATTCTTCGCACTGGCACGGGATCCAAAAAATCAGCCGGCAACCGCCAAACCTGAGGCCAGATTCATGAGTCTACTACGATCATCACAGGCAAGTCACAAATTCAAAGATCAGATGCTTCAAAGCTCTTTAAATAGAAAATGCAGATGTGGGCGCTGGTATATACTATAACTACCAACTTCAACTTCGCGCGGTATGTATAAGAATAACTGGATGCCAAACCTGTGCCTGGCAGCCTGCGTGTGGCGCTAACGAATGACAGCCCAAAAAACAGTTGACTGCGTTTATTCGCCAATACCATCTGATGTGGGCGAGAGGTGTTATTGATTCGATCCGGCTGCGGAGTTGCACCGATGAATTGTGGGCCCGAAATTGATGCAAATGTGAAATACCGTAGAGTCATCCTGTCTTAGACTCGGATAGGAACTGTCATCAAATGGGCGGCATTCAAGGGACAAGCTATACGAATGGCTGTGGTAGGTAACCAGCTCAAAACGGGACCATATCTATGCCCTCTCCGTGAATATCATGAAATAACCCGGCACAGACGGATCCGCAGAAGCTGAAGCATTGATCATCTTACTGTTCATTGCGTTCTTTCTCAGGATACTGCGACCGCCACGCTGTCAACCTGTTAAACACACCCTTTAATATACGCAAACATACCCTTTAATATATCTCAAAGAACTGACTCAGATGGGCTATTTAGTATGTTATCAACCCCCAGAGTTCCAAGTTCCAAGTAACTCAAGATATATCTGCTATGACATGCCAGGTCGATATGTTATCCTTCCTCCTAGTCGGTTGCCTTTTTGCCATATACTTCTGGTCGCGTAAACATACTTCCAACGGTGAAAACTCACCGCCCCTGGTTCGTTCCCTCATACCATGGATTGGAAGTGCGATACGATATATGTACAATCCTATTGCACTTTGTGATCGCTGCAGGTACATTTGATGGACCACCACCACCCCATCCATTCCTGCTGATTTCACAATGTCAACCAGGTCCAAGTATGGCCCAATCTTTACGCTTTATCTCGGTGGACAAAATATCACCGTTGTTTCAGAGTACCTGGCGGTCAATAATATATACCGCGACCCTGGAAAGAACTTTGACAGTAGTGAATCATTCTTCCAGCTTTCCAGTGCTGTTGCAGGCGCCCGAACCGATAAATTCATTTACGAGATCACATCCCAGGCAATATACCTTCTAATAGCACACCATCTTTCCAACCGGTCGCTGAAGTCCTTTACGCTAGATTTCTCTAGGCATACCATTTCATCTCCGCGCCTACTCGCGCTCACCAATAGCACTAGTGGAACGACCCTAAGCCTCTTTGACTCGATAGGGGAGCTGATATATAATTCAGCCTCTCTTGCCGTCTTCGGCCCCCTCTTCCCTCTTTCCACCTACCAGGATTTCACGTTACTCGATGGGAACGCGTATTTCATGGTACTGAATATGCCCTTCATTACCAGGGCAACTTATCGTGCACGTCGTCGCCTTGTAGATCGGATAACCGAATATATTGCTCATGGATGGAGGCCGGAGGGGGATGGGTACATCGAAGGTGGATCGGAGCTTGCCTCTGGTTGCGTCCGCGCGCTCAAGGGGGGCAACTTGCCAGACAGTGATGTCGCTGCTTCTCTTCTCATTTTTATGTGGGGTCTCCACTCGCAGACAATACGGTTGGCGTGTTGGATGATAACCCATCTACTGCTTCACGAGGATGCGCTGAAGCGCATTCGTTGCGAAATAGACGACGTTTTAGCAAAACACCCCAAGGGGCTTGAATCGTTACTAGAGGCTGGACCTGAAGGGCTCGATGAACATAGCTTCCCTCTCCTTAACTCGGCCATGAACGAAACTCTCCGCCTGGTCGCTGGGGCTAGCGGTGTATGAACAGCCCTCTCTGATGTGGAAATCCGAGGATCGGACGGGGTGTTTACCATCCCCAAGGGAGAGAGAGCCCAGATTTATCTACGCCCCTCCAACTATGACGAGCGATTCTACCCGGAACCAGAGAAATATAGATTTGACCGATTTTTAGACACAAAGAGCAACACAATGCACAATCAACTTCGCCTGAATTGGGGTGGCGGCATGCACCTTGTACGTGATAATTATCCAGTGGTGCTTCGGGACACCGATTTTCACTGAAGCTGTGTATTACAGTGTAAAGGCCGATTCTTCGCCTAGTACTCCGTGAAATGGGTGGCCATTGTATGCCTACACCTTTTAGACATGAAGCCTATTTCCGGTTCTGACGGCAAGCCCGCCGTTCCGAAACTCAATCCACGAAATGTGGGAATACTTCAAGCAGATGAGAAGTGGAGCGTTCATGTCCAACCTCGACGTGATTGGGGGAGTAATATCCACACGCCGTTCTGAATAGTACTCCGGTTGAGTACGTGTTGCTAGCTTTCTGCTCTCGATTTATGATACAATAGGCTCGATGGGTAACGGAGTATACCCGGGTGATAGCCCATCTTAGATGAGGACCCCTTTTGTCGTAAATTGTACGTTGTAAAACGTGTGGAACCGGTTGGGAGAACGTAGTGAGATGAGTGGGCTAGCCGAGAGCGACGTGCTACGGAACTACGAACTGGGGTAGATCAAGCGGGGACAGAATCCGAAAAGTCCAGAGGAGCGCCAGAATAACAAGTTTGTGAATGAATTGACGGATAGAAACATTAGCGGCGAACTGTTATACTCGCTTTCAGGCAGTGTCAGGTATCAATACCTACCTATCCGTCCTACCTTTTCTCGGATAATTGGGTTTGAGGCCTGATTTGAAGGGTACATCTGGGGCATCACTCTTAATATAAGTTATTCTGAGCTGTGCCGACTCCTGCCGATCCCTGATAGGGTTATTTCTGTCAATACTGCAGTTTAACGTATCCTAATACTCCAATGTAGAGTGTAGTTGGACGTGGTTTGAAGTGGGGGAGACCGCCATAGGTACTGCCAGACGGAGTGCCAGCGTTTCCCTGTATTCTGTGATGATCACGCTGGAAAACGCCCTTTACTTCGCGACCTGGACGTTCATTCTGCTTCTACACTCGCCCCGACGCGAGCTGTGTCACCTTTCACGCCAACCGAGGTAGGTCTCTGTGGTTAACCGATTACAGCCGTTATACCTGAAACCGGAGATCCTAATACATGGAATGTCGGTGCGGGTTGTCCTCCGTCTTGGAATTGAGCAACATTTATCCAGGCAAAAGAGACGCGACCTGCAGCTGACTTGGCGATGCACATGGATGCGCTAACCTATCAAGGTCGTTGTTATTGTCAAGACGTAGTTACCGATACTTGTCGGTTCAAAAGGCCCGCTGTGGCTGCCGCACTAGGTCGCTCCCGCATCGGAAATTACAGCCCACGATGGAAGAAGCTTGAGTATATTTTTAATTACAACCACCATGAAGCACGGGAGGGAATCAAGGGGAGGGATAAGCCTGGAAATGAATTCCAAGTATCCCCTTGACGATAAGTCGAAAGCACCGGATAGATCCGATCAGGCTTACACACGGATTCTCTTGTTTGGGTGGCACCCCATCACTGACCAGTTTCAGTGTAACTTTCTGCTCGCCGTTCTCGTCAACGACGACGACGCCTACGATCTCGAGTTCACGATTCCCCACGACCCACGACCCCACTTCTATACCCGCCATTGTCTCTCTGGCACGTCTCTGGCAGTGTGTCCCTGACATCAGCCTCCCTAGTAGCTGTCTGCTTTCATTGATTTCATCGCATCCACATAACAGACTTGTATTACCTCGATGTCCTACCAATCAGCCACTGCTTCGTCGCTGACCCCGACGCGCCCAGCGCCTCAGGCCCCGCAGAGACGCGGTACCGATAACTCTTTGTACAACACTAACGCCGCGCTCGTCAACTCAGGCTACAACCCGTCCTTCACCTTCTCGCCATCTTCACCTGCGACCTCATCGTACCACACCTCTTACTCAGGCATTGGTGGTACACCTGCTCCCAATCGCAGTTCTGATGAGCTATTCAACTCACAGATCGTCAGGAGTGGGCCTGTCAGCGTCAAGGAAGAGGGTACCTTCGCTAGCTGGATCTGGAAGCTCAAGTGGCTTGTGCTGAAGGAGCAAACGTTGACGATCCACAAATCCGAAGTAAGTTTCACATCGATCTTATCGAACGCCTTTGTGCTGACCCACTCTGGAAGCACTCGCCTCAACAAACCGTCATACTCCTACGCGACATATCGAACATCGAGCGGACAGACCTTAAACCATATTGTCTTCTACTAGAAGCAAAGGAAAAGCGGTACTACCTCTCGTTGAAGAACGACGAGGAGGTGTACGGCTGGCAGGACGACGTGTACTCACGAAGTCCTCTTATGGGCGTCAGCGGCCCTACAAACTTTGTGCACAAAGTGCATGTGGGCTACGATCCCGTATCAGGCGGTTTCACGGCAAGTCCGCTTTTGGCTGGATGCGCCGCATTTTACAGTACCTGACCCACATCCCATTTCAGGGCATGCCAGAGCAGTGGAGCAAGCTCCTCACCAAATCGGCCATCACACGCGAAGACTACGCCAAGGACCCACAAGCTGTCCTCGATGTCCTAGAATTCTACACAGACCACCAAAAGCGCGAACAGGATGATTTAGGTCAGTGTTCCCTACCCCTCCTCACTCTTCCAAAACTTAACGAAGATGTGTATAATCTCTTTAGGCGCCCCTGCACGCTTCGCGGGAACAGGCCTTGGCGGGCTCAAAATGGGCTCAAACCTCCCCAATACCTCAAGCTCATCTATTGGTACACGCCCCTTGCCCAAACGCCAGGACAGCTCGCCCCCAGGCCTCAACGGCGACAGCGACAATCTCGCCTCCGCTGCTGCTGCCGCTGCCGAGCTTGTCAACGGCTCCCATGTCGCACACGCTACCAGTGGAACACAGGCTGGACGTCCCCCAGCACCGATCGTCACTGGTCCCTCTGCCTCCCGACCTGCACCGCCACGGCCGCTTCTTACCCCTGGACGGTCTGCACCCCCACCACCGACCGCGGGTGCAAGTAAGGTGGAACATCTCCCGTCTACGGCGGAGCTAGGTGCACGGAAGCCGGCCCAGGGTCCGGGGACTCCGACGAACGCATCGGTGGGGCTGCCTCCACGGAAAGAGTCGTTGGCACAGCAGCCTGCTACGTTTCCCGGGCAGCAGAGGCAGCAGCTACCGCAGCCGCCACGAGATCCGCAGAGGGAAAGGGAGAAGGAGAGGGCGGAGCGGGAGAGGGAGAGGGAGCGGGAGAAGGAAAGGGAACAGCGGGTGTCGGGCTCGTTTTTGCCAGCCACTTCCACCCGGGGTGACCTCCCCCGCCCTCCTCTCGGCCCGCCTTCAAAATCCTCACCTGCCAACACCGTGCCCGCCTCGCAGCCCGCCCCTGGCGCAGCTGGGTCTACAACGGGCCCGCCACCTGTGAAGCCACTGCAGCCGAAGAAGATCCAGATTGAGGAGAAGCCGAAACCGAGTGCAGGGCAACAGGGTGTGGCAGCGGCGGCGGCGGCGTTGGAGAAGCCGAAGGAGAAGAGGATTAGCACGATGACGGAGGTGCAGATTATGGAGAAGCTGAGGCAGGTGGTATGTGATGATGACCCGAAGACACTGTATAGTAAGATCAAGAAGGTTGGACAGGGGTGAGTGGATGGTTTTTTGCTTTTGCTGGTTATTGTCTTGTCGACCTTGTTTTCTTTTTTTGTATTACTCTGAGCGCGTGCTGATACATGTCCTTTTGTTGTTTTACAGTGCATCTGGTCACGTATACGTTGCCAAGACGCTCGCGACGGGGAAGAAGGTGGCGATCAAGGAGATGGACCTGTCACACCAACCACGGAAGGAGCTCATCGTGAACGAGATCCTCGTGATGAAAGAGTCACAGCACCCGAATATCGTCAACTTCCTCGAGTCGTACCTTGTGAAGAACAACGAGCTGTGGGTTGTCATGGAGTACATGGAGGGCGGTGCTCTGACGGACATCATCGAGAACAATACGCTAGAGGAGGACCAGATATCAAGTATATGCTTTGAGGTGGGTGGCTTGTTGGCTTTGATTATTGTTGGTGAGGGTATTTATGGGGTTTTTTTATTGGGGATGGTAGACATGCAAAGGTTTGGGCCATTTGCATAGCCAGAGCATCATCCATCGTGATATCAAGTCGGACAATGTTCTGCTTGATGCCCTCGGGCGGGTCAAGATCAGTACGTACCCCTTTCTCTATGGTATCCCTCTTCAACTAACATCATTATTTTACAGCTGATTTCGGCTTCTGTGCCAAACTGACTGATCAGAAATCGAAACGCGCCACGATGGTGGGGACACCATATTGGATGGCGCCGGAGGTCGTGAAGCAGAAGGAGTACGGCGCGAAAGTCGACATCTGGTCACTAGGCATCATGGCGATCGAAATGATTGAGAACGAGCCACCATACCTCGACGAAGAGCCGTTGAAAGCATTATACCTGATTGCGACTAACGGGACACCAACGCTGAAGAAGCCGGAAGCATTGAGTAGGGAGCTAAAAAGCTTCCTCGCGGTGTGTCTGTGTGTGGATGTGGCAAGCAGGGCAACGGCGAATGAGCTGCTTGATGTGAGTTCCCTGGGCTTTTTTTGGTATGTGGAAAAGAGGCTGACCTGTATGCAGCATGAGTTCCTTAAAAAGGCGTGTGCCCTGTCGGGCCTGGCACCTCTTCTAAGATTCAAGACGAAGCAAGGGTCATGAGCTCGTTAGTTCTTGATTGGGACTCGTATAGAGTTATTCTTTCGTCCCTTGGCCTCACCCTCTCCTTTGATTGGAACTCTTTGTGCTACCTCGCTTGCTGTTATAGTTTTAGGTCTCTGCCTATAATACGTTACTCATTCCCGCTTCACATTCAGCCCCTGTATTACCCTACCCATCATCCATTTTTTTCTTCCTTCTCTCCCTCTATTTTCTCTTTCTGACGCGTCTTGACACGGAAACAAACCCTTTCAATTAACATCGATCATCTATATGTACCCCCCTAGCCAGCCTTTCTTCATTCCATCATCGCTGTTGTGTTTTCGTTCCTACGTAAAATTCTCTCCCCCCCCCCACCGCATGCGACACGCTCTTCCATCGCCAATTAACGGGTAATGTACGGTCCGATAAAAAATATTATGGACTGTAGAATTCTTGGATTTGGGCGGTCAGAACTGCCTGATGATACGGTCGTGGCGGATAGGGATGTGTGAAAGTCCCAATGTACTGTCAGGATGAAGTGGGGTCCTGGAATCCAACCTGCCAGTTATCTGCTTACTTCATCGATCATCGTCTAGACACAGATGTCGTGACAATCAAATTCTTCAACAAACATCTAATCACAATACTAGTTTCGAGGCCTTGCAGAACTCACAGGTCAAGAAGCATTTTTTTCTATCAACAGCTATCAACCCACGAAATTCCCTTACTGAATATAGCCGAAACCACCTGCTAGATGGACCCCATTGAACTTAACCCCAATTCTCTGCCCTATGAGATTTGGGCCGAAGTCGTTTCTCACCTAGTCCTGAAGGACCTCATCCAAATGTCCCTCACTTCTCATACTTTTCGTACACTGGCGATTCCAGGCCTTTTCTGGACTTTCAGGTTTCGTCCCCACTTCATCAACACTCATTCGTCGCTCGTAGGATTGTCTGTTGAAGATTATGAAGACGAGAAGAGAAAGCTGGAATTTTATACATCGACAGCTATCTCGCCTCACGTACGCACTTGCTTCGTATCTCCTCGTCAATCCATTACAATGAATCGTACCTATATTTTCGGAACATCCGGAGGCAACGATCTTCTCGCCACTTTCTTCAAACTAGTTTGTGCGTTTTGCAATATACAAGAAATGGACTTTAGGGCAATAAACTTTGACTCTGATTCGATATCCAACCTCTCTTTCTTACCTGTGATCGACCAGTTGAATCTTACCTCGTGCTGCTTCACGACCCATACCATCATACCACTTCCAACTTTCATCCGTGTACATCATCTCAGGTTGAATTTTTTGCATTCACGTTTACTTGCAGCGCAGGCCCACACCCTTCGCCGTCGGTCAGACACGTGGCTGCGCATTGTTGATCCCATTCACCTGAAAGGTTTCCAGGCTTATCCTGAAGCCACCATGGCTATAACTCTGGGAGACTTGTCGACGCTACCAACATTCCCTTCGGCAGAACGACTTTCTATCTCCCTATCCACCAGCATTGTACATAATATCCCCACAATCTTACAACACTTTCCTTCCATTCAGAAACTAATAATTCCACAATCTGCTAGTAGACTTGCTAGTCCCAGGACATCCGCTCAGACTGCTCTGGAGGAAACTCATATTCCCCTTTTCAAAGCTCCTTTGTTATCACATTATACCGGTCCATTCAAGTTGCTCCTTCGCTTTAGTTGGGATTGGTTGTTATACTTGTCTTTGTACGATTCTCAGGCTCTCACTTCGGCATGTGATCCTGGTACCCTAGTTCAATTCTTACATTCAAATAAAAGTAACCCGAGGAGGCTAGAATTTTTCAAAGCCGAAATTCAACATCTGGACCATACGTTTCTCTCGTCTATCTGCTCTTTCTTTCCCAACTTGAAAAGTGTCCTCATCGAAGTAAACCCACTGTTCGATTTGTCTACTACACCACTTGTATGTGATATCTCTTGCATCATTGAAAATTTCACTAGAACATTACTGAAGGGTTTCTTGGATGATATTTCGCTCGACATGCTCCCCCTTGGGTTAGAAATTTTCGTGATCGAATGGACAGCTAGAAATGCTGAGGAAGCGGAATCAGAAGCTCTGCAGCTCAAAGGTAGATTATTGGCCCACCGACCCACCATGAGGCTTCTGTGCCTCTCTGATTGGGAGCATTTTGCATTATTCTGGAAGAGACATGCATCTGGACAGGTGGTTGGGGAATACCTAGCATGTTAGTTCTAAATTTCCTGCTTTTACCTTCCTGGCCAAGCTGACACAGCACAATTATCTCAGTTGATACGTCGCCTTCGATATTAGCAAGGCGGGAGCTTCTGGCCAACTTCTTGGATGGTGAACTTCCGACCATCTAGATCTGTTCAAGTGAGCATCACCTGATCAGATGCACTTCTGTCAATTGCTAATCTTTCCAATTTTTCAGGATGGCGAGCTTCATGTGGGTCACCATTGATCATTCCACGCCATAGTTTCGGGGACTCTGCTTTGAAGGAAACTCACATTCCCAATTTCAGAGCTCCTCCGTTGTCCCATTATGCCGGTCCATTCGAACTACTCCCTCGCTTCGTTAGGGGCCAGTGGTTATACTTGTCTTTGTATGAGTCTCGCACTCCGCCATGTGATCCTAGTGCCCTGATGCAATTCCTATATTCCAACAAAAGTGATATCAGAGGGCTAGAATTTTTCAAAGCTCTGATCGAACATCTGGACCATACCTTTCTCTCGTCCATCGTCTCCTTGTTACCCAACCTGAGGACTATCTTCATTGAAGTAAGCTCACGATCCGGCATGTCAACTATGCCACTGGTACGTGCCATTCCTTGCATCATTATGAACCTCTCAAGCTCAAACTAATTCATCGCTGTAGGGATTCTTGGATGGCATTCTACTTGACCAGCTTCCCCTTGGATTAGAGAATTTCGTGATCGAATGGGCAGCCCGAAATTCCGTGGAGGCAGAATCAGAGGCTCTGCGGTTCAAAGATAGATTGTTAGCCCACCGTCCCACTGTGAGGCTCCTATGCCTCTCTGATTGGGAGTATTTTGCGTTGTTCTGGAAGAGAGACGTATTTGGGCGGGAAGTCGAAGAAATGCCTTCATGTCAGTTCCATATTCTCAGATTCAGCACCCTTCACCATGCTGATACAATAATATTACATCAGTCGATCAACGGGCTTCTATGCATCCACGGGGGGCCCGGTACACCTTCTTGGATGGCGAACTTCCAACTATTTAGATGTTAGGACTTTGAATGTGTTCCCTATCACCCGAGCTATGTTTTTAAGTTGCAGATGTGATCAACTGTTGAGTTCCACCCAAGCGGAAAAGCTACTGGTTCAAGCCACTAACGGTTTGGACCTGTCTATATGTCCATCCGCCATTCGTTTCAAGATAACATATGGGCTCGTAGTTGCGCTCCGTGGTCAAGTGCCAGTGGATAGTTTTAGAGTTGGCATGTGATGGTAGCCGAACTTCCCAATGGATAGTCAGAATTGTAAGACAAAGGGGGCCCTTGCTCGTGGGAGCGGAGGGCTCAGTGCTACATGTGGTTCGGGCTTAGAGGACCCTTTAATTATTTCATCATGATATCTCAAACGGTAAATTATAACATGTAATTGATTGCCCTCTGCTTCATCCGTCATTATAAGTGTTTGGCGTCACCAGAACGAAATAAACTCACCAAAATCTTTCAGTCAAAGTTGTAAGAAAAAAATTCGGGTAATTTTGTCCAGAGTTTTTGGCGAAAGTCGCTGATGTCGCTACGAATCAAAGCATAGCAAGATACACAGATCTCGGAGTGGTAGGGAGGGTCGTTGATATATTGGCGTGTTGTGCGGAGAAGGTCGTTGGTAGAACGACATTGTGAGCGAATCATTTACATGAGGTCTGATCGTGCAGAGCGGGTGCAATCGTCATGGGACTCGGAGTATATACCGTTGAGCTTGCAGTGTTGGAAAGTCAAAAGATATACACTAGCACTTTTAAGCTGCCGCTGGCCATGAAGGAGGCAAAGGAGGTCATTGGCACTAAGTTGTCTCCAGGCGAGTTTACTCTCAAACGGCTCGGTGGTTATTGGAATGCGAGAAAGATGGTAGAATGCTGAAGGTAAAAGTGACGGAATTTCACATTCCTGAGCGAGCCTGATGGCGGTGACAGGGTCAGGTAGGCTGTATTCTCCCATGGTTTCCGCTTCAGAGTCTATATCATCCCATTGCCGCAACGAGCGTGGCCAATCCTTTTCGATGTGCTCTGCTGTGCATACAATCTATTTCGTATTTCATTGATAAGGTAAGAACATTTTTGGCGATTTTCATGGTTGTGGCATTGGCCTTGATATCAATGGGTAAATGACTTTGTGTAAAATATTAGAACAGACAGTACGAAAGTGACGATTACACATGTAGCACATACACTTCGTTATAAATCATAGAGAGTAAACTTTCCAGTTCATCAGCGCCGTCGTGCATCTGGACAAGGGGTACACCGTCAAATTCTTCGATACCTTCGATGGTCACGGTAGGCAGAGAAAACATGCTGACCAAAATCGGGGAGAGTCTCGATAAGACTGAACGGTGTACACGAAACGCGAGATAATTAGTATTATCTGGCTGGTGAGGCGCCATAAGAACAACATTCCCATCCGACAGATATAATGAAGGATGCTTCTGAATCATACCCATTTTGTAACTGGCAGTAGCTGCTAGTATTGACCTTACGCTGAGGCATGTCACAGAAAGGCTGGAGTTGACAAAGTGAACAACCAGCGGTTTGTTTGCTTTTGGGGGTGAAGCCTTTGAATAAATATCAAGTACTGAAGTTGAACCTTAAGCCTGAGATAGCTTGAGATACACACCTGCCACTAGCTAGATGTACCCCATTGAATTCAGCGTCCATTCTCTCCCCAATGAAGTTTGTGGCGAAGTCGCTTCTCACCTTGCTAAGAAAGACCTCTCCCAAATAGCCCTCACGTCCCATACCTTCCGTAAACTGTCGATTCCAAATTCCAATACTCTTCCAGACCTTTCGTTTTTCTCCCTATTTCGTCGACTATGGTGCATCGTTTGCCAGTGGAATTGGTCCAGGGACATGCTTTTCCCTCTCGCATGAAAATTACGAGGACGAGATGAAGAAGCTGGATTTTTATACATCAAAGGAAATTTCACCTCACGTACACATCTGCCGCATCTCTCCTCGTCAAACCTATGGAATGAATGCTAGATATATTTTTGGAACATCTGGGGACAACGCTCTGCTCGCCACGTTCTTCCAGTTCGTTGATGTTTTTTGCAACATCCGCGAAATGGAATTCCAGGCAATAAACTTCGATTCCGATTCGCTATCCAGGCTCTCCTTAATCCCCGAGATCAACCAGTTGAGTATCATCTCGTGTTATATCCTCCACGACGGCCCACTTCCAACCCGCATCCGTGTACGCCATCTCGACTGGACTTTTACGGGTTCATCGAGAATGCTAGATCGTTGTTGGGCGGATATGTGGTTACGCATCCTTGACCCCAATCACCTTAAACGTTTCGAGATTTTTCCCGAACGAATTGTCCCCGCAGCTCTTGGAGATCTGTCCACACTACCAACATACCCTTTGGCAGAGCGACTTTCTATATGCCTACCACTCATTATCATACACAATGTACCCACAATTTTCCAGCACTTTCCATCGATACGACACCTCCAAATTTCTCAGTTTGGCACTCAAGACAATGCTGAGAAGGAGTCCTACATTACTCAGATTACCAACTTTAAAGCTCCTCCGTTGACGCATTACGCCGGCCCCTACGAGCTACTCTCCCGATTTATTGGGGACGAAATGTTATACTTGTCTTTGTACGACTTCTGTGCTTCAGGTTGTGATTCAAATGTCCTGGTTAATCTTTTACACACCAACACGACTAACATGAGAAGGCTAGAGTTTTTCAAAGCCCATATCAAATATCTAGACCACGCCTTTCTCTCCTTCATCTGCTCCTTATCGTCCAACTTGAAGAGTATCATACTTAAAGTATCCCCAGGATCCAACATGCCCACTGCGTTTGTATGTGCTAATTCTTGCATCGTTCCAAATCTTTCAAACTAAATTATTGCCCAAGGGATTCCTGGATGACATCCCACTCGACAAACTCCCTATTGGGCTGGAGCATTTCGTAATTGACTGGGTGGCTCGAAATGATGAAGAGGCGCAATCAGAAGCCTTACTGTTCAAAGATAAACTGCTAGTTAGCCGGCCCACTTTGAAGGTCATATGCCTATCCGATTGGAAGCATTTCACAATATTCTGGAAGAGGAATGCATCTGGGCAGGAGGTCACAGAACAACTGTTATGTTAGTCCCATATTCCCTGATCTTCCCCTCTTGGACAAGCTGATGCAATACTATTGCCACAGTCGATAAATCGACTTCAAAAATACAAGCACAGATGAATCTAAGCAGTTTTTTGACTGGCGCACTCCCGACTATCTGATTCCTAGGACTAAAATGTTAAAATGACATTCACTCGATCGCATCTATATTCGGAGTCTTCGCCTCAAGTGCTGATAGGTTGACGAAATCCCTCTTGGATTAGAACATCTTGTGATCGAATGGACAGCTCAAAATGCTGAAGAGATCCAATCAGAGGCTTTGCAGTTCAAGGAGAACCTGTTAGCTCACCGGCCCACTGTGAAGCTCATGTGTTTAACATTGATACCCGTTGCGTCCTTCTGGAAGCAAGATGCATTTAGCCAACAGGTCACAAGCCAATTGTTACATTCGTCCTGTATCCGTTGGTTTTGCCTCCCTGACCAAGCTGATACACTATTATTGCCACAGCCAATGACGGTATGACCAACTCGAGAAAACGCTCGCAAATGCTCCAGAACTTTCTGAGGGGTGAACTGTCGACAGTCTAGTTATTAGGTCCAACTTGTTCAAACGGTAATAATCACTCGAACCCATTTGCGTTTATAAGTTGCAAACCTGACTGAATGGCGAGTTCAATCCGCACGGAGGGAGTCCCGCTGGCAAACCAAGATGTAGTTCCTGAGGGGTAACTAATTTTGAGACAGGCCAAGAACATAGAACTAATATCCTTATTCAAGTTGAGGCCCGTAATAATTTAACAATTTCTCGTGTAGCAACCAGACTACTAGTACGGCGCCCCGCACCAGGGAGGGTACCAGCCACTGGGCCTAGGTAAGATCGTGGCGATATCGATCGGCTCGCACATGGAATAATACTTGGTGGAAATTCATATAGGGATTCACGCTTGAAATACTGGACGATACTTACAGGGTTGATATAATGGCAGTAGGCACCGCTCTCACAGACCACAGGTCCATGATAGCCGTTTCCTAGAAGGACATCACCAAGTACGATTCGTATCATCGTTAACGTTGTAATGAAGTAGAGAGTATTCACCTCCGCACGCTGACCACTTAGGCGGTTATATTAGAAACCTTGGTGCACGATAGTTATTTGGGGTACGTACTGTAGGGACACCGTTCGCGCAGGGATCCTCGTCCCTCCCTTTTATATCAACATTTGTTAGAGTCGGAGTCGGAGTGGCACACTGGAAGGTGTGTTCAACTGTGGTGGTCTGAATGGGACGGATAGTATTAAATTTACTTACGACAAGACCAACAAGACATAAAATTATAACGTTGGGTCTCATTCTGCAAATTGACAGGGTAAACACCTTCACATCACCTTCCTTTTATACGCTGAGATTTGGAAGGACACAATCAAACAAGCTGGGGGTATTTGGTAATGTAAGTGAGCCATGATAGTCCTAATGGGACTTTTTCTGACAAGATTATCCGACAATAATCGCAGACCACTATGGTCTACGACTTCCTACGACAACCTATTGAGCGCAGACTCTGCCTTCAACAGGTGACCTCAACGGACTTTACATGCGAGGTACCAACTCAGAAGATAGCGAGTTTGGTCACTCTCTGAAGGTCTATCGGATCAACCATATCAAAGAAGAAACTCCATCATGCCAGACCCGGACTTGAACCACAATATCAACTTGGCAATACATCTAGTTTCACCGAATGAGAGGTCTTTGATAAAATGAGCATCAGCTAGCAGTTGTATATCATCCAAATTTCCAACATGAACCGATTGTATGGTAAGGTTTAAGCTGCAAGTTGCGGCTAGGGCACAACTGACAAGCTGCTCGCTCAAACAGGAGAGAATACGGAAGGAAGAAATTCAGTCTGGGCGGATGCGGGACTGTTATGATCGGTATAGGGAGAGGAA
Organism: Myochromella boudieri; assembly: GCA_018221655.1. Classification (NCBI taxonomy): domain Eukaryota; kingdom Fungi; phylum Basidiomycota; class Agaricomycetes; order Agaricales; family Lyophyllaceae; genus Myochromella; species Myochromella boudieri. The sequence goes on from JABCKU010008302.1 coordinate 17,418, forward strand.
GCGAGCGACTGTTGATCCTATAGCGATGTTAAACTTTTGCAAAGGAATCCACAGGGTAGGTAAAGACAAGATAGACGTACCTCGATCGAATTTCTACAGAACGGGCCATCATTGGAATCCACAGCTCGAGAGTGGGCGATTGGGGGTCGGTTATCCCACAAGCTCATGGTAGGCTTCCTAGAGCAAACGGGCGGCCCGGAAAGGAGGCTTCGTGAGTTTAAGCTGGCCAACATTACGTTGCCATATCTGCGAGAGCCTTAGTTTGAAAATGCGTAAGACCCAGGTAGAACGTACGCAATGGATATCATGAAGAAACTGGCCGGAACTATAAGCCAGCTAGCACATTACAAATGATTATGACTGGCACTCACGGCGTGAAATACGTGAAAGTTTTCGGACATAGCAGAAATAATATCACCTGGATAAGAGCCACTACACAGACAACGAGCCCTGTCTCCACGGTCAATCTGAGTAGGCTATCGGATAGACTGCTCTGTTTCTTAAACGCAGATCGTGATCCGGGAGGAAAGAGCTGACAAAAAATATGTGAATATCGTCCTTATAACAGAACTTCGACGTCTCACAATGTAGATCATTATTCCCGTGATCAGCATATTGCAGAAAAGAGAAGTGCCGAACCAGATCTTGTGACAATTACAAGTCAGTACCGTGCTGCCAGATATGAGAGGTCACCTACGATAATATAGGGCTTGAGTAACTGGAGCTTTACAATGCCCAGGTGGGGAGCCTACGGGGGCGGTGATGAGACAAGGTAGAGATATGCTGAAAAGAGGCTTACGTAGACCCCGCAGAAGGTTGCTACTCCCCATGAGGTTACAGACACCTAAGAGTCAAACTAATAAGACGAGGTATCGTCTAGCGGGAGCCTACTCACGGCGAGGATGAAGCAGGGGAGTAAATACAGGCCTCGTAGCACCCACATCCTCCAACAAAAGAAAGCATGGACGCTTGTTGATACTAATGTTGACACTCAGCGAATATAAGAATTTTCAACGATAAAGTGCACACCGATGCCAGTCAAACAAGGAAGTATAGTAAACGTCCACCTCAGAATAGTGAGGGCCGGAATATCGCCCATTCCAGCGGCAAACGTTTTCCATGCTGCGATACTCGAGGCAGCGACAATAAAAAAATCAAATAATACCACTCCATGAACTGTCATGACAGTCATGAGGAGCCGCCCAAGTAGTATTGAAGGGATGCTCACCAAGACATGTTACAACCTTCCGTTCCATCCTGAAGTGTTTGTGGTATAGATCTACACATAATTTTAGGTATAATCCGAAAAGTTTGCAAGGAAATAGACGCACAAAATTGCACTAAGAGTACTCCAAGCAGTATGTAGCTGAAAAAAGTCCCCAGGAGCTAGAGAAAATGTCAATCCCGTTGTACCTTTTGGCGCCAGACCTGCTTACGGCTGGATATGCGCTAGAACACTTGGCTATTACCAGGGAGCGGAGAAGATCAAAACATTGAGGGGACTCACAGGAGAGAAACACTGAGCAAAGTGGAATCAGAAACAACTGATGTTGCTTTGGACATAATTAAAAGTAGCTTGTAAAATAAGTGCGGTTGGTAGTGACAGGAAAACGAATAAGAGGCTACGAGTCATTAGTCGGAATGTTCAACATTCAGACCATGGCACTTACTATAATAGAATGTAACGGGAACGACGTTCGATTCGTAAGTGGTGATATGGCTGACAACCCCACGAAGCCCAAAAACAGTTGTGGATTCAGAACGTCGACCTAATGACAGAAAAGATGGTTTATACAATGAAAGGAGCTAGTCCATTTAATAGGATGTCTCTGGAGACCTCTGCCTAATGGCATTCGGGTCTTGGTCTCGAACGAGAACATCGCAGCATCTCCGTCACGTTGTCAAAAAAAAAACTTTGTCCTCCAATGATTCAGACGAACACCGCTTTGCATCCAGGGACGGATACGCGTTTCTGTATGGACGGGGGACATAGCGGGACTAACAAGGCTTTGTAGCAGGCAAGTGTGACAACGGAGAGCAAGAAGCTCAAGGGTTCCGAATCGGAGAAGATCCCGAGGCCAAACAACACCACAACGTCCTCATCCTCAGCGCCATCATGGACCGTGAAACAACGCATGACACGCCGAAACATGCGCTTTGACTTTATGAAGGCCTATGGTAATTTCAGGTACTTCCGTGACAAGTTTGTGGCCTCATGATCAACTGTGGCACTGTCGAACCAAGCTCGACTTGGTTCAACCGGTTCCGCGATGATGGAAGGAGGTACGTATTTCAGTCAATTATTTCTGCAAGGGAACTTAAATAACCTCCTAACTACCAGGAGTTTGCTGCCAATCGAAGTCTACGGCGAAGCCATAGAAGGCCAAGTTGCCAACTCAGGACTGGCAGATTGACCTACCCATTGTTGAGGATTCTACCTACTTCTCCAGGTTTTCCTCGTTCGTCGGGATCGATCCGCGTGCTTACCCCAGCTTCATCTAACCTACAGTCGATCATCAAGAAGAACTTTTCTCGTTAACATGTCAGCATGTCAAACATATCTGTTCGTTTGCTCTTCTCTTGATTGTGATATCTCTTGACTAATCATTAATATTACTCTATTTCTGTGAACTCTCAACAGAAAATCATATACGGTACCTAAGGATCACCTGTCTACTACACGTTTATCCCAAAAAGCGAGTGGTTTCTCGTAATTCTAGTCAGATGTTCTGCCAATGTCCCATGAACACTGCATAAGATGTCGCGTTCCTCTTGGTGTTCTGTCGGACCTTTTAACTGAATATACATATCATCACATCAGTCTAGCTCTTTCAGTTGAACAGTTTTCGATATGACACAGTTCTTCAGCACCGAGACAGGAAGACCCTACCCATATGGCATATATTGAACCTGGAGACGCTGGGCCATGTAGCCTTCTTGAAACGAGGAGATGTTGTCGATACATCACGTCAACTGGCTATTGAGAGCTCGAACAGGTTTCAAATAGACAATATCTGTCGCATCGCTGTCTTCCCAATGCCTATCTACTATGCGCTCACTATCTCCCGATCCCCCGATCCACCATAGGCCCGATCGGTATGTCTTTCAAGGCAGCGGCAAGATTTTCGATGTGGTTAAGACGGCACCGGTGGCGTGGATACGAAGAAGGCGATTTACGGTCATGTTTGACCGCGAAAGAATGGCTCTAACTTATTCAATGTTTCTTCCATGAGTAAAATATTTTAGAAATTATAGACTTTGCCGTTCAACTAAATCAAATACACTGGATTGCGTTTGTATGTAAGGTTCCATGAAAAAAGCACCGTATGCTTATAACGTATCGTAAGTCTACAACGTCACCGTCCACTCACCCACCTCCTCTCAGTGGCACATCTCCCGCAGCGCAGCTCTACCTCCACCAGCCAGTCAACTGATGCACAAAATCCAAAGCATGAACGGTGAACAGACAGAGATGAAAAGCAGGCGGCATAGCAGGGGTAGGAGTAGGCAAATGAGAGAGTGAGAGAGAAACACTAGTAATAAAGGAAGAAACACGAAAAATACACATAAAAACATAGCATACCTAAGGACACAGCTGTACACGCAAATGCGACATATCGACACCGACATCGAGAAATAATAATAGTAATCACATAGTTGATTCGTGGGCTCCGCCTTTGTTTGTTTTGTCCGTCCAATCGTGTTCCCACACCGCTGCCTGCCAGTGGGAGCGAGGGAAGCCGGAGAGGGATGAGAGCGAGGATTAATATTTCCCCATTGCTAAGACGCGATAAAGTGCATTGGCGTCCTCCAGCCGGGCATTCCTAAGACTGAAGTGTGCCATCTCCGCCGAGTCAATGTCCATTGACGGGTCCACGATTCCAAGCTTGATGAGCGAGTGGTAGAACCTGCAAAGCTATTGACATGCATAATTAGATCATCATTGCGCATATGACAACAGGAGAAGAAACCTACGTTTTGCACCCCCTTCGCGAAGCGATCATCACTGATCAGACCTTCCCTCTCCTCCCTCTCTGCCCTCTCCAGCCACCGAATACACTCATGCACAAAGTTCCCTAGCACCTCCGCCCTCACTAGACTTGCCACTGTATACGTGCCTTCCATCACGGGGGTCTGATCTCGGAGTAGACGGCCAAGGAGATCGAACGTTGAGAGTGTCGGGGGTAAGAAAGGGAGGATGTCTAGGAAGGGCGAGGGGAGGGTGTAGCTGTGGGCATAAGAGCTGGTGCTATCGAGGAGGCCGACAAAGAGTGGGTGCGCGAGGGGAGGGTTGAAGGAGATGATGGAGGTGAGGTCGAGGGAGGCAATCATGCCCGAGGCTGCAAGTTCGGGGATAAGGGGATTAAGGAGCTGTTTGTCGTTGTTGAATCAAACTTTGGCTTTATAATTTGGAAGAAGAGGACGTACGCGTTGTTCCGATAGACTAAGGACACGTTCTCGTGCAACGAGAAGTAGTTTCATCGCCTGAGCGATACGTTCATTTTGCCTATCCACGGCGGGGGTGATGACGCGTCGGGGGATTACCTCGTCGATGGAGAAGGCGTTGGAACTGAAAGCATTTGAGCTGAATTCAGCAGGGGAAGAACGATCAGAGGAGGCCGATCTGAGCCTGTGGTTATCTGGTGTATATCGGTAGTGAGCGTCGTCTCTGTGAAAGATGGTCAGTCGGAATGTCATCCCATGTCAGGATAGGGCGGAGCATGTGAAGTGGTAGCAGTAAAGATAGTTCCCCTTATATATCGTAGACAGGCCTAGGTTGCTTCATAAGACCCTCTCTCTCGAAAAAACATATATGCCCTCAGCCGATGAATGCCAGGCAGCAATCCATGGGTGAAGTGTGATAAGGAAGAGGACATGCTCGGTGATCGCCCACCAGTTCCCAGATATTCGAGTAGGATAGTCATCCTCATCGCAAAAAGAAACAAAAGATATCAACAGGATAAAAAACACTCACAATTCTGAAACATTATTGTACAATTGATCATCAAGGATTAGATTAGTTGCTCTAAGCTTTGGTGGCAGAGGTGATCGTGCCAAGGTGCTGGGAGAATAGGGTCCAATCTGATGATGAGTGAGCGATGTAAAAAATGATATTGGCAACTATGACGCACATCGTTTCCATCGCCTTTGAGAATTTTCCATAATACCCATACCAGTTGTTCGTTTGGGCTGACCTCTCCTGCGCGTGCCACACTAACAGCAATTTCGCGTTCCTTGATAAAGGTCACGAAAAGGACGGACTTAAACGGGTTGATGGCAATCGGATATGGCGCATAAAGCGAATAAAGCAAAAAAGCGACCAGGATGCGCTGGGCAAGCTAGATAGGCAGTTGCCGCTCATGAATGAGCCCACCCGTGGAGTTTGGATCAATGACTGACCTCAGCCGGGGTATTTGTATCAAGCAAAGGCATCAACGCGTCTAGGGCCAGCTGAAAGCGCGATGTAGGCTGTACAATCTGGATGTAGGCCTGAGCAGCCGTGGAGCAGGGCAAAGTGTAGGCCCTGGTGAGAAGGTGTCTGATAGACGCGCGTACAGGATCGCCTATTGGACTTATTGGAGGCGGAGGCGGGGGCATGGGGGACATGGACGTAAGAAAGGATTGCATGCTGGAGCCAGCGAGCTGAGCTCACGGCAGGTCCTCGTCGACGACTGTGACCGTCAGGAGCAAATCCGTTAATCGATTCCTGTCCACTGACACATTATACCCACGGTCCACCGGATCATCCTGTCAACCTTTATAGCCGCCCATTGTTCCTTATTTTCGCTAAACTTATAAGGACATCGAAAGCTCAGGAGAGCTCAGGAGTCGGCGCCGAGTCAGTGTGATGTTTTTCTCTCCGCGTTGAGTGGTACTTGACTCGAAGGATATTTTTTTTCAGATCTATATATGTATCATTCGTATACCGAATACTAGAGGTGGATCACTACGTACCCATATTCACGGAACCATTATGGTTCGGCCAGGACATCTAGGACTTTAGCTAGGCTGCTAAGATGCCTACCAGGATGGTTGATCGGCTTCCTGGAGACCCCACATCGCGATAGTAAAGTATACCATCACTGTATACGGTCCCCACAAACGCCAAAATCCAACCATAAGCTCGGGATACTGGACCTATTTAAGGGCTCACCTCACCATTTCAAGCCTCTTGACCCACCCCAGTTGAACGTTCGCCCGCCAACCCTGGTAGTAGCCACCAGAATTTCGTTGTGGTGTTCATGGGAAGAGGATGGCCGACATGTGACTCTACGATATGTAGGAGTTTCCTCGAGAGTTGGATTGTGGGAGATAATACTACCACAGTATCGCCCTCCGCCTTTACATCGCAGCTTATATGTAGGTCAGTTCTTTAAAGGGCTGCTTTTCCCAATTGTGCCTAATGCATATCTAGATCTTTACTCGGATGGTGGCGACTCCCGGTAACAGCCCATCACGGCCATGTCCATACCAATGGCATTCATGCTTTATAAAGATCTCGACACGTATAGTACGGTCATCCAGCCTCAGCTCTGCCTGACCGAGAGCGAAAGTTCATAACTTTCGTCTAGAGTCTGGGCTGACGAGTATCGGATATCACATGCGTACGTAGGGCTAGTCGCAAGCCCTTCTGAGGTGCATTATGAGATATAAACACTTGTAGATTAACGCCTCTCGATATAAAGTTAGTCGCAAATTCATGTTTATCTCTATTCTCAATCACTCACAGCGCAGATTCAAGCTGCATCTCGTTAGTATGACATCAGCACCTCAGTAAATCCCAGGAATGAGAGCATAAAGCATTCTCTGAGACCACATCTCCCACTCCTTTCCAAAATGTTTCTTCATTATTGCATACTCCGCTGGCACTCGACCGAAAAGCGTTGCAAGGACTCCTGCATCCCTGCTGTAAAGGCAACAAGTTACAACGAATGGCATTCCTCCCATGGTATCCCTGACTCTCTCGATCACGAACCAAGGTAGACTGTAAGTATACCTGCGTAGCTTGGAAGCCGTCCAACAATATAAGGTCCGTCTGTGATCAACTTGTGATCCTTCTGAATGGTGATTTGAAACCTGAACATGTCTTTCATGATGCGACAGCATTGTATACGGATGAGGACGCCAAGGATGATCAGCAGTGCTCCTGTAATGGAGATAGGCGTGAGGTATAACCGGTCCGCGCTCCCATTCCTTGTGAGAGTTGAAAGGATGTGCCGCCCCAGACTCAACGATGGAGGACTTAGCGCGCTTGTGAGGATTGCGACGATCACTGAGAGCTCAACTGTCCAGAGAATCGCCTATCTCAGTCTTGGCCTTCCTCGCGGGTCGGCCCCATCAGTATTTACCTTGATGAAAACGATAGTTTCAATCGCTTTGGACGTTCCAGGAAACCTTGTGGGGTAAGTCTTTCACCTGGGTTAGGCTGTTAGCTGGGTCCGTTATTATAACGTGACAGGCCAGTGCGACTGGTGAAATGAAGGACGTTCCAACAACATTTTTGCCTTAATGCGCCAACAGCGTTGGTCTTTTTAACATGTTACTTTCGTTACTGAAATAGGTGAGTCCGGAATGGCATACTTGAGCAGCTGATAGACCCTATGTCCGGTTTTTTCAACAGTCCTGAGCATGAGAAGTCGCTCTTTTCAAAGTCGCACAAGGCTCGGCTATTCGATCGACATCTCAGCATGATGCTGCCATCAGAAACGTTATCCACGTTATCATCTCTTGATCTATCTTAATGTAAGCTCTGCCATCATCAATATCTTAACCGGCGTCCCTTACGACATCCTTCAGTAAACGCCAGGAACGATCGAGTACTGCACACGCTGTGCCCACTCTTCCCATGCCTGTCCAAAAACATCTCTCAACAGCTTATCTTCCTCAGGTATTCTCATCAACACCCCAAAAGTAATCCCCGCTGGCACTGTCGACATTGCCACAAGCACCGCTTTTCCCACCACTGTGCCGATCACGCCCGACTCTCTCAAAAAAGAGCCAGGAGACCCATACCAGCAAACCATTCCCGTGTAGATCATGACCACCGCGGAGTAACTAGGATGGCGCACGACGCTGTATGGTCCCCAGGTCACGAGTTGGTGGTCAGCGTGGATGCTGACCTCGAATGTGAAGAATTTTTTCAGCGTCTGGTAGCAGTATAGCCGCAGAAGTCCGCCTGCTACTACCAAAAGCATACCGATCATGGCAATAGCATCCATCCCGAGACGTAACTCGGCCCCATTTTCGAGGAGCGTTCTAGTGATAGCTCTTGGGAAGGGCCACGATTCCGGCAAGGCACGCGAAAGGATGACGAGTATCTCTGCTCCTGCAATAAGCAAGAAGGGTAGCTGTAATTGCCATTATCAGCCACATCTAGGGCAATAAACTCGGGTCCTGGCCTACCTT
>JABCKU010008303.1:0-25735 GCA_018221655.1 Myochromella boudieri
AATAACTGCAGCCAGACCGAAATTTGAATATTATGTGTGGTTTTCAAACACACAGAAGATCTGTATTGTCCGGGGTGAGTAGAGCAGAGTTGGCGCCAGGAAAGGCCAGAAGGCAGTTCTCGTCATCCTCAGTTGGTGGCCCGAATGATCCGGCACGCACGTGACGGCAACCCCAGTAACGAGGTTCAGGTCACCACGCGCTATTGTCACTGCGGGTCATTTATGTGGAAACTTGTGGACACTTATACAGTGACCTTGATGTCTGCACGCGTCTCTACGCAGCACTGAAGACTCACATCGTTTGATCTTTTTCTTTATGCTCTAATCATCGTTTGGAATCACGATCATGGTCGACAAGCCTAAACCTCTTCCGGCATTGCCGACTCCAGCTACACTCCACATTGACGCCAAGAACCATCGTGGTCATCTCATACGCCACTTTCTGTCCGAAATCAACGAAACAGGCATTGAAGGTCGACGAGAGGGATGGGCACACGTTATTGAAGAGGTATTGGACGAACTAGGGCAGTGTCTCAGTCAAGGCAAATGGCTGGATGGCGTGAAGAAGTGGCGGGAGCTGCAGAACGAGAAGAGGAAACGAGAACGCGAGATTGAACGGGAACTACAGCGTCAGGCGACCGTCAAAGCCAAAAAACGAAATAAAGTCCAGGAGGAGAGCGATAGTAACACGAAACAAGGCGAAACAGTGCTGGACTCGGCAGTAAGTTCCATGCAATCCTCAAAGGAGTTACCCGCGCTTGGTGCGATACCACCTAAAGCTGGCGTTAAGCACCTCTTTCTCTGTGTGGCACCACCAGGCAGTCGTGTGCCAGTGCCTATTGAGGACAGTGGATTCGATATCGTGCCAGGAAACATTGGATGCGCTTTCATACCAGGAACTTTTGCACTGCAGAATGCCGAGACACCGACGATCCTTTTTGGAAGCAAAGGCATGCGGATATCTTACATATCCTACCTAAGCTGACCGGTCCCCAGAATCGAGTACGTCTGAAATGGTCGGCGGCACGTTCTCATTCAAGGGCGTAACATCGCCGATACAACACGAACACCTCTTCAGCGTACTACGCCTAGCTGTCTACATTCATCTCGCTCTTACGCTCGAGCAACACCTGCTCACTGACTCCAACATTCAACTAACCTTTCCCCGACCCAAACTCCCTCCACCCTCACCCTCTGCACCGAGTACTTCCACCCCTACAGACCACCAGAGATCCAAGAAACACTCCCACAACCCGTCTACGTCCTTTCTTCCCTCTGGCCTTCGCTCCCTATTCTCTTCAAAACCCAATTTCGGTCACCGTTCCAGTACGATTACACCTGTTTTTGGCCGGGATATAACACAGATCAATGAATCACACACATCGCCAGTGCCACGGCCATCATTTGAGTTTGGTGGAGGTATTGCAAGCACCTTTAGGTTCTCGATTCTGGGCTCCCCTACAGTGAAGCAGCCATTGGTGGAGACCACGATCGAAGAGACAAAGACGCCGTTCACGCAAACACTTGAACAGATTCAGGCAAGTAATGGCCTGCTTTCAACATCACCTGGTGTGCGTTTCGACCCTCCACCACTCGTTGTCGAGCTCGCTGAGCGGGAGAAAAAGGGTGGGCGAAGATTGCGAGGCGACGAACGAGCTGGGTTAGGAAGTGTACTAGGTTGGGAGGGTAGAGAGAATCTAGCCAATGGGATGACTGGTGTGACAGGATTTGTTCGGCAGCAGGGAATCGAGGTACTGGTGTCGCGCCACGTCCTCGGAACAGCTACCGCTCCAACAGGGGATTGTGTAGTCGAGAGCCGTACAGTGTGTGGACGAGCTTTGTGGCGGACCTACAGGTATTTTACCAGCGATGGGGAGGATGAATCACTCGGGGCCGCTATGGAGGAGTTTGTGGAAGCGGCAAGGAGACCGTGTGACGTACTGGGATGTAAATTCGTGCAGGGGGTACACGAGACACGGTTGGTGCATAATAGCGTGAGGGTGGCTATTAATGTCACAGAACGAGCAGACGAGGTGGACGAGGTGGATGAAGGAAGCATTGAAATGTGGGAGAGCTGCGTGAGTTGTGGGACACAGTCAAAGCGGCGGAGGATGTCTAATGGGACCTAGTACGTTTGTTCGGACTCAATTTGCATTTTATCTTCTGCTGATGTTGTACGATGTCAGCCTTCTCTCTTTCGGAAAGTTCCTTGAACTTCTCATCTACTCCAAGACATTCGGGCTACCCAGTACCGCTCTCTGTGAACATACTGATCGCTTCCTGCTGAGGCGTCATTTTGGCACTAGCACTCATAACATATCTATCACCTGCTCTCGCGTGGAAGACATTTTCGAATTGCGGGTACCCCGCTTGCAGATCGCACGAGGGGAACGGTCGGGTCACGATTCAGCATCTACCATAGGCCAGACTGATGGTGGAGAGGCCACAGAACCTGAAGAGGGTGAGGAGGAACGGGAGAAGAGGGAGCTAAGGAGAGAAATCCGGACGTGGTGGGAAGGCGTGGCAGACCACATGGATAAACTTGTATGTTTCGCTATTTTTGAAACGGCTCACTGTTAACATATTGCATTAGGAAGCTGTATTTACAGATGACGACGAAACTCTTGCTACTTTGAAAGCAAAAGCGAAAGCCCTTCCACGCCTTCCATCCAAAGATGATGAGTACGATTATCCTGACATCCACTCACTACCAGCGGAACCACATGTGTTCGGTCTTCCGACTGTCCCCAGCACACCACCGCGACCGGCCGCACAGACACTTCCTAGTAATTCCACCACCATCTTCGAGACCCCACCTGGTGTACCAGCACCGCCGCCCACTACACCGGCTCATCACCCACAGGAGGACCTTCAGCCCGTCGACCGCCTCTCTAGCCTCCGCCAGACCTTTCACAGGACAGAGCAAAATCTCTACGCCCAGCTTTCCCGTACAAGAGGTACGGCACTGAATGATGTAAGGAGGTCGTTCATTGCTGCTGCTAGGGGCGCGGAGAAGAGACTTTGTGCGTGGCAGAAGAAGCATTTGGTTGGAGCCGGTAAGGCGGGGAAAGAAAGCAAGAAAGATGGGAAAGATGGTGCTGCTTCTAGCGACAACTTAGAGTGGAGTAGTGCACAAGAACCGGTGTGGTGGGAAGCGGGGTATCATGCATTGCCTGGAAGTAACATCATACTGAGAGAGGACGACTGGGGGAGTGTCATTGCCTTTACTTTGAGGTTCGTTCACATGTCCCCTAGTTGATCATGGTAACTCACAGAACTTCAACATAGCACTGCTGACTACCAGTGCGAGCTCACCCATATGACTACCACTCGTCAAGTCTCAACAACACAACCTTTACCAAGTCCAGCAACCATGGACGCCTCGCCCACGCTTTCCAGTCAATCTTCCCACAACCACTCGTCCTTCTTCTCAGCCGCCATGAACTACAAACTCTTCACCTCCTCTGCAACCTCCCAGCCTGATCCAGATGCAGACGATGTCGCCTGGAGCGCACCAGAGCTCTTCTCTGCTGTCGTTTCTCGAAAAGAGCATCCAAGAGATCCCTCGTCGCTCCTCTCAATACGGGAGGTCCTACGACAACAGCAAAAGTCGCCTGCCCCTGATCCCCTGCGTTTCGGCAGCCTTGGCCGTGGTCCTGCCCCACCATCAGCTTGGGCGAAGCCAGACGTCCAAGTCAGTAAGGATGAGGCGGACGGGGTTGTATCGGCTGAAGGCTCGATAGCGGGAAAGACCTTGCAAGATTTTGAATCTAATGCTTCAGGTGAACCCTCTCGACCTGGGTCTCGAGCATCAGAGAGTATCCTTGCTCTCAGCCTTGGTGCTCTTCCATCTCCGGCGGAGTCAGAGATACGTAAAGGGAAGGCGTCATCCATCCTCTCGGTGGAAAGTGACCTGACAGTTGGAAAGGAGACGATAAGGGAAAGCAGTACGCTCAAGATGGAGATTACGTCGCCGCCAACTCCACCTCCTAAAGACGAAAAACATATCGTTCCTCGTGATCAAGAACGCCCAAGAGACGTCTCGGGTGCAACGTCCAACCCGTCTTCTTTTACGAGCACCTTGACGAGTGGCTTGAATAATGCGATGAGGTTTATGCTTCACAGCACTGCGGCGGCCAGCGTGGGTGATGTATCTCGACCTGCGTCCCCGTTTTCCAAAGCCCACCACGGGTTGCTATCCCTCGATGCAGCAGGTATTGACGAGCGGCCGCACATCAAGTATGATTGGACTATTGGGAAAAGACTGAAGTTCAGCTGCACAGTCTACTATGCAAAGCAGTTTGACCTGCTGCGAAAGCGGTGCGGAGTAGACGATACCTTTATCCGAAGTTTGAGGCGGAGCGCGAATTGGGCGGCAGAGGGAGGCAAGAGTCGGTCGAACTTTTGGAAGACAAGTGACGAGAAGTTCATCATCAAGACCCTTGTGGATGCATGGAATGTTGCTGACTTGTGCGTCGCCTAAGCCTTTCTCTTCGTGTCGTTCCCCATTAGCTTTCCTCTGATCGTGATCTTTTAAATGCCAGGCAAGTCTTAATCGACCTTGCGCCCTCGTATTTTCGCTATGTAGAGGCAACGGCGAACAAGGCAACTGTCTTGGCCAAAATGATGGGGTTTTATACCATTGAGATTCGAAATCTGGAGACGGGCAACATACAATCTAAGGCGGATCTCCTTGTCATGGAGAACCTTTTCTACAACCAGAAAGTGTCGAAGACCTTTGATCTTAAAGGAATCCAAGGTCGGAAGATCAAGGCTTCCAGTGGTGTAAAGGGAACCGAAAAGTCCAAAACCTTGTTTGACGGAGAGTGGATTGAAGGTATGTAGCGAGATGCTATGTCCATTGGTCTCATAAATTCATCCATTCATTCCTCCTTTAGGTCAACAGAAAACTTTGATGTTGGTTCGCCCACACTCCAAACAAGTTCTACGTTCTGCTATCAGAAGTGATGCAGATTTCCTTGCTAAGAGCAACATCATGGACTACTCGTATGTACCGTTGTTCATCTCATTCCGTTCAGTTCCCAATGTTCGCAGTCTTCTTGTGGGTGTAGATGAAGAGAAGAAACAGATCGCATGTGGACTTGTAGATACCATTGGTATGTTGATGATCCTGTTGCTACTTGACTCTTTAACATATCGGCGTCCCCTGGGTTACAGGAAGCTATACGTTTGCGAAGACACTTGAGTATAAAGCGAAGCACGGGCTTAACTCTGGTAAAGAAACAACCGTTATACCACCGGCTGAGTACCAGGAACGGTTTGTAAGTGCTCTAGATGGTTACTTTTTGGCTTGTCCTGGTCAGTCACAGCCTTCTCTTGATCAACAAAAGCTTAAAGCCAGTCTGTCTAGATAAATGGTCGAAGCCACTGGATGAGAGCAGGATAATAAGCGATGTCGCTCTTCTCCCAAGTGTTCTGTAGGCAGTTCAGCAACGGAGACTGAGATTGGAGTAGACTGGTGTATATTTATTGGTATAAATTATTTCTGAGCAGGACTCTGAGACTTGAAGCTTTTTATAGTGATGTATTTTACTCCATCTCGAGAGGATTCTGTCTACCAAGTACCTCTTCACTTATGTTTCATTGCCCATATCATCAACCGAATCGCAGCTTGGTGTCCCTACATTCCGTGATATAGAGACAGCCACTCCACAATGTCTTGCATCTTTCTTTCTCAACTTTCTTTCACAGTTTTCTTTCACTCTCAGGTGTACATCCTCTCTAAAGCTCTAGAATACGACTCCAGGCTTTGCGTATTTGTCGAAAAAGTGTCTTCCAGAAGCTCTTATACACTCTTCCTGACGCTTCCTGAGGTACCTTGCTTGCGACGGCTTTCAATCGGGCAGCCGAAGTTATTTCCCCCCGATGCACTGGGCTCAGATCAACGCGTTTTGCAAGGAGGACGTCACGTTTCGGTTATCATTTATGGTCCGGGTTGGAAGTATTGCAACTCTATAACACCTACATTAACAATACAATTGATGGTGCTGACTCTACTATAAAAGAGGTCTTTATTTAGCTTCTATTGTGTCGAAACACAGTTACAAGATTGGTACGGTGTTATCCCTGACGAACTCTTGGCGATTCGGGCTTTTCTCTTACATGCTGGATTGTAGTTCCTGTACGGTCCACCCTTTCTAAATATCATGGTACCAGAATAACATAAGAGAGACTGTTGTTGTGGACCATCCATTAGCTACCTCCGCATAAAATGAAGAGTCAGGATCCAGCCGTGGCGTTTGACACCCCCCTCCCATGATCTGTGACCAATAAGACCATGATATCTGGATTAAAGATGATTTGGAACAAGCTATGTTAAAGACAAAACTCCAGCACAACTACAAGCATGTACAATAGGAACACACAAACATGGGAGGAATTTACAGAGGTATCGGAGCCATATTCCGATGAGTTTTGAAGCAACACGGAACGTGGCGGCCAAGAACAATCCAAATACTACATCTATCCGCACCGTACCTGCTCCAACCAGTACCAACAGCCCTCCATAGTTTCCTAGTGGGAAGTCAAGGAAAACGGTCAACCACCAAACGAGGCCCATAATCATCAGGGAGTAACCAGCACTCAAGGGGAAAAAAAGTAATAGTAGGGTTCGCCACTCACCTCCGAAACATTCAGCATCACCCTCAACTCATTTCTCACGGGAACCACGGCACGTTCCGCCTTCCTGAGCATAGGGTTCCCGCCACTAGGTTCAGCCGCGGCGTCCGGAAGGGGAGAACACAGTTCGGATAAATACCACGGTGCGACTTCCTTGTATCGAGATACCAAGACGACACACAGGCCGCGTAGGAGTGCTGCAGCAGTCAATAGCGAGAGCGAGAAGGATAAGACATCCGGTTCTCCAGCACAAGCATGAATTGTCAGCATCGGTGTCAGATCGAGGGTAAACAGCCCAATTGCACTACATTTCAATCATGCCCAACAGAACGAGAACAAATGACTTCAAAGAAATGGCTCACCTAGTGCAGCCGCGAGTAAGACGCGCCACGTCTCCCGCTGTACGCAATTCCAGTCATTATCATCATCCTGGTAGGTATCAAGTGTGCGCAGCAGGCGGCGCAAGCCAGGCAGCCCTTCCCAGACTTCTGAAAGGAGACCCTGCGGAGTATCTCCAAGCCGGTATGACAAGGCGCATAGCACATCACGATGTGCGATCTAAATTCATGAACATTAACCATTGAGGCGAAGATACTAGAGGAGGGTAATTATGCCTCAAGATCATCAAACGAAAGAACGCCGTGCGGGGCAAGCCTTTGATATTCATATGCATAGACCGGGCAAAGCGGGTGAAGGAAATCGCGGTGATACTGCACATCCAATACCCATCAAGCGATAACAAGGCAGTGAAAAGGAAACATACCTTAACACTCAACGCCAAGCACGCCACAGCAACATCCCAGGTCACGAGTATACGGCCCTCCTCATCGAGCTCGCTACCAAATATCACATCACTCTTTAAGCCATGAACAGCATAGAAAAACCTCAAAAACAGATACACCGCATGAAAACGTGTCTCGGGTGATGTAGCGAGTTGCTCGTGCAGATTGGAAGCATATGGAGAAAAGATGGCTTTGTTCGTTTTCGTATCAGGTCTGTTGTGGTGGCTGTGCTGAGAGGATGATGACGAGGAAGACGAACTTGAGGATGAAGATGAGGAATGCTGGACGCGCGGAGACGGGCTTATGGTTACGCTAGTGACTGTGGCTGTGGCATCGGCGCTGGATGACCGAGAATCAATAGTGGTGCAGCTGGAGGCATCGGCGCTGATAATGTCATTTGGTCTTCCAGATACTGGCCAGGTGAAGAAGCGGCCCTCTGAATGGCCATTGCTATCATTGTCACATTCCGTAGGTCCAGAATGTGGCCCGTAATGAGTACCAGAGTTAGCCGGAGGAAGAACCTGGCATCCAATGAGCACAGATCGCGTTGAGGCACCTCAAAAGAAGAACCACCTTCATAATCCATCGCACAACAAGACCTCTCAACTCCTCCCCTATGCTATGATTCCAATCCCAGATCAAGTGCTTGCCACCCGTGCCAACCATATCTAATCCTATCTCGGCAAGGAGGTTAGCCTCCCTTTCTAGGAAGCGCCTGATACGTGTTTGCTCTGGGGTATCGTTTGAAGGAGGAGGCAGGGGTAGAGGGGGAGCAATGATCGGAACATCACCAAGTATAGATCCATTCCTTTCTCTGATTAGGCCTGACTTCGTTTTCGTGTTTCGGCGCTCCTCAGGTGTGGCAGGGGCTGTCGGTATAAGCGCGTTATCCGTGTATAATCGAGGGTGCTGATTCTAAACACATTTTTGAATGCACCAGCATGCATATATAGATAAAGTGCATACCTCTTTTTCGTTCTCTTTATCGTCCTCATCCTCATCGTCCTGTATGTTAGACCTCAGGGACGCTGCCCGTCGTAAACTAGCGGGCTCGCGCGCAAGCTGCGTACGTATGCGTGTATGCGTCGATGTGCGAGTCAAAATCTTAGGCCGTTTGCGTGGTGGTTCCGAGGTGACATTGTTGTCCGGTGTAGCAAATATTTTCGGTGATGAGATGGGATGAGAACTTCGCGCTCTCTTTGGGGCATGGTATGATGTAGCGCGGTGGATAAGTCGATATCTATACCCAAAAGGCAGAGTTGGAGAGAGGTTATGAGTAAGCTTGATGGGAGGAGTTGTATCCGGATTGGGGGAGGCGAAGATGAGTGGGCTGAGAGTTTTTTGCGGATCGATAGAAGCCCCTAAATTCACTGCATCACTCTGAACGTCAGTGAAAGTGTTGGTGGAAAGTTGGATTGATGAAATCGGGCAGGATTTCAACGTGAGCCGAGGAGCGATGCAAAGTGGTTTCGTCTCCTCCAATGCATGTGTAATTGGAGACCGAGCACCGAATACTGGAGTATTCAGTGTTGCAGACGAGAGATAAACTGTGAAAATTATTGGCCTGGTTATGGACCACCGTCATTAGAAAACCTCACCTTCAATCTGACCATATGTGACCTCCGGAGTCAACGGCTCGTGCCCTTTGCTTTCATCCACCACATCTTCACCGTCTTGAATACCATCCTTCAACTCACCCTCGGACTCGAATTCGAGTTCTCGCTGGCACTCAATAATGAACAATAGATCATGCAAGCGACCAGAAAAAGCATCATCGATATCATAGCATGCAGATTGAGCATTGGTAGCGACGCCGGAAACGTCAAGATCCCCCGAACTATTCGACCAAGTTGAGTGGTTGGAGTCCACTGGTGAGCTCGTTGTTAGTAGATCTGTCAGTGGGCTGCTGGACAACGGCGGAGAGCTTGCAATACACAGCGGTGGGGTGCTAGACGGCGACACGCCATCCAAGCTTGCCATTCAAGGCGCCTATATGCGCGTCTTGGCCTGGGAGGATACGCGTGATCGTGGTGGGGGAAGAAGAGAGATGCGGCTATCAAACTTTTTCGGCAACTAAAACCTCTTCAACCTCCTCCATGTCGTCCTCAACACCAGTGCGCCCTGTCGTCTTCATGGACATCAACATCGGCGAGACGCCTGCTGGCCGTCTCAAGATGGAGCTGTTCAGTGATATCGTACCAAGGTGTGTGTGTGTCAAATCCGTTGTAATAGGTATTAAAGTCTGATCATATTCGATGACTACTAGAACTGCTGAGAACTTCAGACAGCTGTGTACAGGAGAGTACAGGTGCGTTAACAGTTTTTCTCTCAAATAGACTTTCGTCTAATATGCAGTTGATCGCAGGGTTAACTCGCGACCACAGGGTTACAAGAATGCAACATTTCACAGGTGCGTTACACGCTTTCTTCGGATTTCACGCTGATTAACTCTTTCTAAAGAGTGTACATGGGCTATCTTTTATTATGTCTTATTGCGATCTAACCACAAACTGTAGAGTGCCCAATTTCATGTGCCAAGGTGGTGATTTCCTCAAGGGTGACGGAACGGGCTCGTTCTCAATTTTTGGTGATAAATTCGATGTGTGTAGAACAATATCATGTTTACAATCACCTCCCACACGTCCTTATTCATCTACCAGGACGAAAATTTTGATGAGAAGCACGTTGGACCTGGGCTACTTTCCATGGTATGTGGGTGACTCCTCCGTAACGCCATCCTCCTCATTCCCTAAACCTGAACAGGCAAACTCCGGCCGAAACTCCAACGGCTGCCAATTCTTCATCACAACTGCAAAATGTGACTTCCTTGACGGCAAACATGTCGTTTTTGGCCGTGTGATCGATGGTATGCTTACGCTGCGGAAGATTGAGAATGTCCCCACTGGCCCGAACAGTCGACCGAAATTGGTGGTTAAGATAACAGGTACGTTGCCTAGATTGTGTTTTGGGACGATTTAAGAGTTGATTTTGCCTCGCACTCAGAGTGTGGTGAAATGTAATATATGTATAATCGATGTACATCCAACTTTTCCTTGTATTCTTTGTACACAAATCTTTATCGGAGATCTGTGTACCTGATGAGGACCGAACACCCACGGCCACTTTACCCTGACGACCAAAGATGGTTAGCACTGTGGCCCTCTCGAGGCAAGTTGAATTCCGTTAATGGGAAGGTTCTTGAATCTGATGGTCTACTTGAAATTCGGCTGATAAGGCAAATTCCAATGTCATTCTTACGAAAAACTACGTGGCACATCCAGCCAGGGCCATGCCAGGCCATACCTAATGCTTTAGAAGTGAAAAAGGCAACCTGTGGCGCAATAATGCGGAAAAAGCCCCTCCTGTGAACTTGTGCAAACGCCCCATATGCGTGTGATATTGTCAGAACGCACAACATGAAATAACTCGGCGCTTTCTGCCTCCATAGGCACTTCTCAGTCCCATACTTGAGCGTCAGGCTGGCTCCCTTACTGCTTACTGAGACCAGAAGCATGAGCACTGAGAGCTAGTTGACCTCCCTGGAGCTGACTAAATAAGGAGTGATAACACGGGTCGGCATCCGTCGGCCTGACGGGTACATGACATCCTCTATGTATGACCATCACCCCATCAACGAAATAGATGCCAGATATGATGCCATACTTGAACAACGACACTCTCCTTTACCTCTTGCAACAACTGCAGCATCGCCATGCCTTTCGGGAACATCAAGTTGAACGACGGCAACGTGGTCCGTTTACAGCGGCTTATTGAAGTTGAAGACCTGGACCTTTGCTGACTCGCCGATATACAGATTCCGGCTATTGGCTATGGAACTGGGACCGTTATGCGCGATAAGGACGTGTCGGACTTCGTGGTGCAAGCCGTAGAGACGGGGTTTTCGCATATTGATACTGCTCAGAGTGAGTCACGACCATGTTCACGTACGAAGCGAACGCTAACCGGCAACGACGCGTTTTCCTTTCCATTTATGGTCCACGTCATTCATCTCTTCTCAAACGCATTTGATTGGAAAGTTTACAATAACGAAGCTAGCGTTGGAAATGGCATCCGGGAGAGCGGGTTAGCAAGGGCAGACCTATTTGTCACCACAAAGTACGGCTCGGGTTCGATCCAAGAGGCTGTTCGTACAAGCCTCGCCAAGGTGTGCCGGTTACGTTCATGGAGATTTCATCTTGCTGAACATTACCATAAAGCTGGGTCTCACGTACGTGGATCTTTACCTCATTCACATGCCACGGGCTGTGGAAGGCAATTTCGAAGCTGCATGGAAAGAACTTGAAAAAATCAAGGATGACGGTTTGGCTAAGTGCGTTTCTTCAGATTGTGTATTGGCTATGGAGCCCCGCCATTGCTGATCAACATTCGTCCACTTCGTAGGAGTATTGGAGTAAGCAATTTTGATGTCGAGCAACTCCAGACTATCATCAAGACTGCGAAGATCAAGCCTGCCGTTAACCAAGTACTTTCCCATAATCTCGTCACTCTTGGTGCATCTAAATCCACGAGTACTTAGATTCAATTCCACCCGTATAACTATGCAGAAAACAAGTCACTCCTTGAGTACGCCGCGCGGCATGGGATTATCGTTGAAGCCTATAGCAGTCTTACGTGAACCTTTATGCCAATAAGGCTAAATTCACGTGAACTCACCCATCATATTTACAGCCCAATCACTAAATTTCCTGGTGGCCCCGTCGACACGCCAGTTAACGCTGCAGCGAAGAGACTCGGTATCACCCCAACACAGGTCATCTTGTCATGGGTGAAAGCAAAGGGTGTTGTGATTGTCACGTATGTATTTCCACGCTCTGCTCCTGAAACTTTTCATCATTGTTGATTCTTGAGATAGGACGAGCACGAGTAAACAACATCTTGAGGAATACCTTGCTGTTGGAGATCTCCGTGAGTTCCGCCGCTTCCCTTTGATTTTTCCGACCCAAGCGGACTCATTCCGTCGACGATAGCTACACTCACAGACGAAGAAGTTGCTGCTATCGACGAGGCGGGCGCTAAAGGTCCCGGCATGCAGACAACCATGCACGCGAAAATAATACGTGGCCTGGTGACTTTTGTCGCCGCGTATGTGGCCTTTACCCTGTTTAATAAATGTGGAAATAAAGACTGGGAGTTCGTATGAATCAGGAAAAATCAAAATGGTACCAACTATCCAACCAGATCTCAACTTACCCCCACACCTGTTACTGAATTTCCTTTTAGATCCTGTGCCACCCGTCTATTGATGTGTTCTGGTTTTATGGAGCAGAGCTGTTAATAAATTAAAAAGGGGGATATCATCAAACCCAAGTATATCATCACATTCCAATGCCACTTTCGTTCCTACCCCTAATTTTCTTAGTTGGCCTTGTATCCGATTAAGGAAATACAACTCATTCAGGTGATGGAATCCGACAGTTGCCGAAACCGCTGTTAAACAAATTCCGCCTAATAACGGCAAAGTTTTCCTTGCATGGTAACTAGTACATTAAAGATACTATCCCTATACCGTGTATGGCTATAACTAAAACGAATAGCTTCCAACTGGCAAAACTAAGCAACGCAGTGAACACAATACTTGACACTTGTACCGGACCCTTGGCCACGGCCCACACGCCGGGAGCCTATAACCCCGAATCATGCATGTGCACCCCCCATACAATTCTTCTTGTATTTTCTAAGCTTATATTTATCTTAATATAGTCGTATCTAAGCCGATAGAACGCTCAACACTGCCTCGTTTTTTAAAATACTCCGTGGTACTGTATCTGCGACAACCAAGGAGATCTGAATCGGTAGTTATGTGCCAATAAATTATCTGACCATACCTTCTTGTGATATATCTGCTCTAGCCTCTGCCTGCGCAGACCGCGTAACGATGCCGAAGTTCAGTCTAGAGTTTAAATCTGACTGTGGCAGGTAACATGCATATGACGTGAACCTAAGTAGTACGCGGCCTCCGAGAAGTATATTGCTGACATGAAGCGCAGCGCCGCAGTACGTATAGAGCTCTTTGCGTTACAGCGAAGCGGTAGACAAGATTATACCAAGGATAAAGCAATCCTAGGAGTAGATGATAGAAACCTCAGAACTTAAGGAACACAAGATATTAAGAGTCTGTCAGCATACTTCCATTCATAGTAGGCTATGAAAAGCGCCTTCACAATTTGAATTATACCATTTGCGAACTGTTGAAACGACTCGTATCTGGTCAAATCTATGTCGGCCAGGGACAAGGTTGCAACACTGCAAACCAACTGCAAACTTGGCGTAAATTGCCACTGGGAGTTGCCGTGGCCATTCCCAACAAGGACACTAACATTGTGTGATTATCTAAGCATGACCAATATAGAATTTTGAACTTTGCTGCCAGGTTGCCCAGAATCATACTGAATGAACAGACGTTCGAAAAGTCCTCCTTCGAAGCGCGCAAAGCTCAGCCCTGATATACCGGAGAGCTCAAATGATAAAAACTATCATGAGGACCCAGACTTTCAATGCAGCATTTGCCTGCAAGAAGTCTTAGATCGTGCTGTGATTCCAACATGCTCTCATGAATTCTGCTTCGAGTGTATTTTGATATGGTCAGGTAGAAGCCTTTTTTGATTGACTATACTCAGGGCTGAACACAGCGTTCCTTAGAGCAATCTCGGCGTTGCCCTTTATGTTCGCAGACCATTGGAGAATACTTGATCCATAACATACGATCCAACTATGACTTTCGCAAGCACTACTTGACATCATTGCAGGCAACTCCCAAGGCCGAACTAACTACACCTGCATCTACTAGACCTATACCTCATCGTCGTACCGCTAGGGAAAGGGAGCGCGAAAAGAGACTACGAGAGGAGAGGGAGGCGACTGATAAACTCGCACGTTCTATCGAGAAGAGGAGACGCATCTACGAGAACCATCTATATGCAAAGGCGAGTCAAACGTTTTGACACCAGACTCCACCGAATAACACTGGTACAGCATGTCGCATCGAACGCTTTCACTCGCTATCGCCCATATCCGACACCGGCGCAGTTTGCTGCATCGTCTGATCTCATATCTCGGACAACCACGTTCCTTCGAAGAGAATTACAAGTGTGGGACGATATGGATATTGAGGTTAGTTTGTTGGGGCTCTCAAACCCGCCGGAGCCCCGCTCTTACGATATTTACAGTTCCTCACCACTTTCATCATATCAATGATGAAGTCTATCGATATCCGATCCGAATCTGCTGTGAAATTACTTGCAGAGTTCCTTGATATAGATACTTCCTACGTAGAAGGCAGCCGCCATGTTAATGCTGAGCATTTTGCCCACGGCGAGTCGGACTTCTTTTTCTACAACACTGCAGAGAAATAACCAATCGCCATTTCAGAGTTGTATTCTTACGTTAGGTCGCCATTCCGCGATCTATCTGTCTATGATAGCGTCGTCCAAGTAAGCCTTACCCTTTATAGCTGCGCATTGAGGCCTTTGTTGATCCATGAGTCGGTGTTGGGTAGTACGACGAGTTACCGTACGCGTCTCCACCACATGAGGCGGGACATAGTCGATGGCAAACCGAGTCGCGCTCCCGGCCTCGTTCACGCTCTCGTGCCCATTCTCCAGGTCGTCGTTCTCGTACTTCAAGCCGGGACAGATCAATATCTTGGTCTCCTTCTGGACGGTATTATTCTAGTTCGCGTTCTAGGCATGTCGGCCAGGAAATAACCACAGATCAAAACCCAGCCACCAACAGCCGCCCATCTGACTCTCGCGATGCCTCTATTGTGGAGCTGGTACTCCATAATCGCCAGACGGTACGCAGCATCAGTCCCCCTAGTCCTAAATCTCGTATGTGCTTCAAATACTTATCACCTTACGAATAACCCAATGTTCATCATTTGTTTTGTGCCTAGCGGGTGAAGGCGATTCGCGTGGGCCGCCGGGAGGTGCCGTGACGGTCAAGGGAAAGGAAAGGGCGGATCTTAAGTCAGATTCGTCCATGTCCGAGGATATTATTCGATCCGCACGTGAAAATCAATTACCGAATGGCACAGGGCCCGTGGCGCAGATAAACGACGAGTTGAACATGGACACGCCGAAACCGGACACTTCGAGATCAGAACGGCGGAAACCTCGGCATCGTACTCTTTTCGAATCTGTGCACGCCCATCTCATGTCGGGAGCGGAATCTTATTCGAGAGGTAATGGCGGTATTGAATCAGAGCTAGGGCCTGGTCTTTGTGGTAATGAACGCCACTATCATGCTCCTTCGGTGACTCATGAACGAGTCCGGGGTCAATTGACATGCCTGTCAGATTCCAAGGACCCATGGATGGAGAGTGGACCCGCGTTGGATACATTGACGAGCACAGCCGACCGCCACCGAGCGTCTCCTGCTAACGACCGACTGGATTCAAACCTTATAGGGATGAAAGTGCCCAAGACAACGGCGCGAATACGAGACCACGTGGATAAAAATGACGGCATCGCGACTGGTGACCTCAGTTCCCAATCAAAGCTCAGACATTCATCGCCACGTTCAACAGCACGAGATACTGCAGTCTTCCGCATACTCAGAGCAGCGCAGGTACCGCGAACTGATCGCACGGCGAATTCGCCTGTCGCAGAACAAACTAGGAATATAGATATCTCCAGTTCGTTGACTGGTTCGACATCAACCCGTCTCCCAAACATGACAGATCTTATTGAATTCGACCAACTTCCTACTATATCTGACAGGCTCCGCCATCAAGAAGAGGCTGATACCCACCACATGGCAATGCGGGGTAACGATGATGACCGCCCGCCTAACTCCCACATCCCACATTCTTCTGCTTCGTCCGACACACGTAGTAAACTCCTTTTTAGACTTAAGCAAGCAAAAT
This sequence comes from Myochromella boudieri, assembly GCA_018221655.1. Classification (NCBI taxonomy): domain Eukaryota; kingdom Fungi; phylum Basidiomycota; class Agaricomycetes; order Agaricales; family Lyophyllaceae; genus Myochromella; species Myochromella boudieri. Next base: position 16,306 of record JABCKU010008303.1, read on the forward strand.
ACCACGCCCACAATGCTAATACTCGTGGATCTAGCCTGTCAGAGCTTCGCAGTGACAGAACCTTTCGAAACGCTGATAAAGACCGATCACCCACCTCAAAACAACCTAAAGACAGAGAAGTTGTCGATCCACATGTGATGGAAGCAAAACTGAGAACGCGGACTCAATTACGGGTTAGACTTGCGGCGGAGAAGAGGAACAGTCAGCCATGAAAGTCTGATCTGCATCTTTCAGTGGCGTTTTGGACGCGAGCAAGACACCTTTGGACGTATTATCAAGTGCGGTGTATTAGTAGGTATCTAGTTGCTAGGTATTGTAGTATTCGTAGGGAAATGTTAAATCGTAATGAGGGTGAGATACAATGAGGCTTGCAGGACCTCGGTAATAATACTAAAGGGTTGTCAATTAATTGAACAAACGGTGGGGAAGAATTACAAGTATAAAGGAGCGCTATACAATGATTATAACATGCTGTAAAAACCAGAAATGGCCCGAGATAGATAAGTAGATAAAAAGACAGTGTACGGTTCGGTAACGAGTGATGAGACGTTTTTGTCCAACGTAACGAGTTTCGTGAGAGGCATGCAATATATATTAGCTGGGTGTTTGAAGAAGATCCTCGCGGACGTCTTCATTAGTGTCTGCGCGTGGTGAGCGATCGTCATCATTAGGTGTAGTTCCTGGTGACCGATCACTCGGAGTCGTGTATATGTACATCGCGCGGACGGGGTCATAGCGGCCTGGACGCTGGGCTGGGGCGCCTCCGGCGGGCTGAGCAACACTAACTCTTGTATGAGTATCTGTTATGGGAGAATAAAGATCTCTCGATGAACCGGGCGGAGTGAGGCTCCCGGTGAGAGACCTGGGCCCTTGCCGCGCCCATAATGGTGAATTGGATGACTGAAGTGTAGAGGTAAACGTAGAGTTATCCCATTGAGGGGCTGGCTGAAGTGTGTACGGTGGACCCAAGTTGACGGACGAGCAGAAAGCTGCATCGGGGGGATGATGAGCAAAATTGGACTCGGGCGACATCGAACGTCGGGTGTAGGGCGGGCTAAGGGTTAGACGTGAGGTGGACGCCTGAAGAAGCATGCCATGGTGGGTTGGCGCTGGAACTGGAAGGCTTGCGCGCTTGGAAGGCTGGTTAAATACCAAGGGAGGAAGAGTGCGAGAGAAATCGCGGTCCAGTAATCTACTGGCAGTCATGGGTCTAACAGTAGGAGGCAGAGGATACAAACGCGGAGGGCTTGGTGAACGCAAAAAATGACGTGTAGTATTAGAAGTGCGTGAAGATGAAGTCACACACAGCTCCACCGCAGTACTGGGCCTGGGAGAGAGAGGCACATGCCCTCTGTATGGTAGCTCGGACTGTAACTCAGAACCAGGCATCCCTGGCCCCAATAATTGAGTTGGTGACTCCAAGGGACCGGAGAGAGATTCCGGCGAGGGGTATCCGCTTGTACCTGGATATCCAGCACCACCAGAGCTAGAGGCACCGGGCTGCAATAAGCGGCTCGTATGAGAGCTGTGTTCTGAGGCGAAAGGGTATGATCCAGATGCGGGGTCTTCAGGACCGCTTGGGAATGGACCATATTGGGGGAACCGCCTTCGAGAAGCATCACCTTGACTGCGTGGGCGTCGAGCTTTTTGGCGTTGGTTCTATCAACGCGGGCTGTTATTAGAGAAAAAAAATATGACAAAGGTGTTGATGAACGCCATACCTGGAACCAAATCTAAATCCGAGGATCTATTAGATGTTATCAAAGACCAAGTTAACAATGGCTTACCTGTACTTTCCGTTGACTGAGCCCGATCCGTCGTCCCACCTCTTCGCGTACAGAAGTGGACGGAAAGCGGGACTACATCAAAGTTTCAGGGTTCTCTATAGCTCAGAGATGAGAGAGAAAAAATCGCGTACCTGGGCAAGAAGCGCATGTAGAACAGCAGATTGATGTGGTGTTGTGAGAGTTCGAGTACGCTTTTTCTTCGGCGGAGGAACGACAGGCGCGGGAGCGTCCACTAGTTGATCATGTTCGCTTTCCAATTCCATGTCCGCCGAGTCATCTTGGTAGTCGGACAGAGGACTTGTTTCACGAGTCAGTACATCCAAAGGTTGTTTGCGGAGTCGCTTCGTCATTGGTTGTTCAGTAATGGGGCTACCGCTTCGTTTCAAGGCTCTCGAAGCGTGGGGAGGATCTGAAGAAGGTAAGGAGTGGGCTTGGGATGGGCTTGAAATGGCTTGATGATCGCCCTGTTCAGCTGATGCGGAAGGAATGTGCTCGTGTGGGTGAGTTCGTGAATTCGTCGATTTAGGAGACGGTATGATATTAGTAGAGAAGGTATTAGATGAGGGGTTAGGTGAGGGGGGTTTGGACATGCAGTCAAAGAGATAAGCAGGAAATGAAAGAGACGTTGAGTCCTTTGTGCAGCCTCAACACATCTGGGACTCGGAACGCCGGGAGGAGGAGGAGGACAAGGTGGTGGTTGATGAAAAGAAAAGAGTCAGGGTAATGCCACCAGTGGTGCGGACTCATGTGAGCATTCGTCGTAATCCGGCAACCAATGGCAACCAATAATTATACACTTGCGACCATTCATTTAGGAGATATCGGGCGAGGAATTGTATTTGGAATAGATGCTCGGCAACGATCGTTTATGTCAATTCTTCCGCTTTCATCAAGACCGTGATTACAGTTAATTGTAACGATCCGAGGTATATAAATCGCAAGTTATAGTTGGCTGTGCTTCCCCGAGTCATCCGAAATAGTAGTAGGCGTTATCTGGCGTTAAATCGCTCAATAGAGCTTAAGGGCGGCCATTTAAAACATACGCCCGTTGCGATATAGTTCTGGCAACGAACAACTTGAAATTAAAGGGAAAATGTCACTCCTGCTTACAAAACGTGTGACAAAAACGTGGACGATCGGCACTCAATTTGGCTGTTCCGATCGGTGGGAATTATCCCATCAAAAATTATGGTTACTTCAATGCATTGGAAGGATCGACACCGACCAGAAATTCCTTGCTCAGTAACGCTCCAGAGTAAACTCTAGAGACGGAAGCGGCACTGCGGATAACCATCCTAAGATCCTTTCACCGAGTGCATGACCCAATCACCAACTTGAACAGTTTAAGTGAATCAAAATTGATTGTCACGATCATAGGATACTTATAATTAAATGGTAAATAGTCTTGTAGAATGAATGGCTGGAAAAAGAAGCTTCGGTATGTATACATCACATTCGTAGTCAGCGCAGTAAATGACAGCCTGGCAAAATGCTAACGTTAACGTTATACAGCACGCCAACCTGAGCGTATAGATTTGGCTCCAGGCCAGTTGCGAGGTCCGTCGTCGCAGCGCCGAAGTTGAGTGAAGGTTAGCCCATCATTGCGCAAGCTCAAATGAGTTACCGATGTCCAACACAGGTCATCGAACCACAAACATTACAACAAGGCTCGTACAAATCATGGTATCAATTCAATGACGAAGCTTCTCATCACGAATCTCTGTCCCTTGATATTGGGACACGAAGTCACTACCGGTAAAGTGGACAGATGGATCGTTGCTGGGTACGTTGCTGTTGTGTATAGGATAGCATTGGCCAGCCAGGATGAAAGCTGCAGACACGGAAAGACTTGGGTGCCCGCAAACCATTAAAAATAGCTGAGGGCTGTAACAAGATATGCCAGATATACTGACGCCGCGGAGCTTTTCCAGGAGATCTGGAGATCTTCATAGACAAGTAAATACAATTAAAGTTACTTATGAATTGCTGAGAATTGTTTGGCCGGGGATAGAATGATCTGATCGATCCAATCCAAGAAAACCAACCAGCTCGCAGGGGAACCCAATACAACGGTGTCAGAAGCAGCCTAACGTACTAACAAGAGCAAGGTGAGATTTCCCAAGAAGCGATAGTTAGGTGAGCTTGGCTCAATTGAGGCTGGACAGCACAATGTTGCTGGTGTTGCACATGGGAGCAAAGAAGCAAGATGGTTCTCTACGTATGGATGGCCCTGGCCGCAGTCCAAAGAGTACTCCGTGTAGGCAGATAATCATATGACGCTGTATGCAAACTCAGAAGTGCCAGAAATACGAAGAGGAGCTAGATGACCACAAAATTGGAACGGAGAGTGTACTAAGGTTCAAAAAACTGAACGGCACACCAATCCGTTCGGAAGCACGCCAGGGATACCGTTGACGTAGACACTGTCTCCTAGACCACGCAGGTATTGGAAAATCCGAGTCGAGCAAATGCCTTGGTTTTAGTTTGTTTACTATATTAAGCTGGCCAAGTAGCTGCCAATCGAACCAAACAGGACCCTGGGTGGCAAGATAAGTCCAGGTTTTCCAGCTCAACCACACTCGGATTTTGGTTTCCTCATGAGTGACTATGCATGGATAGACTTCAGGCTTTTCGTAGTAGTTTCACCCATGAAACAAGTTTGGGCGCGCCGCAGCAGAAGTATAAAGTAACCATGGAAAAGGAAGGAAGAGGGGTCTGCCGCGAATAAACGAGCCCGGAGGAAACTTGCAAAGAAACACATGGATTTTTGCTTGAATTCAACGAAATTGAATGAAGTGGTTGATTCCAAGTTGTTGTGGCCCGGGCCGGGTCAAGCCGGGCTTGTTGATCACACGGTTTCACGAGAAAGTGCTTACCCGCCGTCAAAAGTCACACCTTGCTGAATGGATGTTTCTGAATCTTTTGCTCTTCAACCAGAACCACTTCAGAATGGGTTTTCGAAGCCAGGACCTTCAAGATCATCTGGGCTCACGCTAGTGCTACCACCGCTCAGAGGGGGCAAGCCTGTCATCAAAGTCGGTAAAAAATCGAAACATCGTTTTGGGCCTTATGGATTGCAGGAAGAAGAGAAGAAAACGCCTCGCCCAGTGAAGCTAAAGCCTCTCAAAGAAGTGCTTTCAAAGCTTATTTCTCAGATAAAAAAGTGATCACGCTTGTTCTCTACAGATAACTTTAATTTACTGACGTGACACGGTACAGGAAAGACGATTATGCTTTTTTTCTCAGACCAGTGGATACAAACCAAGTACCAGGGTATACAGATGTTGTAAAGCGGCCTATGGATTTGGGTACTATGTCAATTAAAGTGGACAGGGGTAAATATCGCTCTCTTGAGGATTTTGCGGTATGTGATCAAATTCATCATTTATGAATAAAGACTTACGACGGTTAAAGTCAGACTTACGCCTCGTCACCTCAAACGCAAAAGCGTTCAACCCGCCGGGGTCTATATACTACACAGAGGCTGAACGGATAGAGAGTTGGGGCCTGGATCATGTCACCAAGGCGGCCGCAACAGTAATTCAATATGAAACGGACTGGAACATAGAAATAGAGAAAGACGACGAAGCCACATCAGTGAATATTGATGACGATGAGGACTATACTGCTCGGACGCTGATGGAAGCGGACGACCCGACAAATCGTAGATCACCCTCAGTTGCATCGCAAGTGCAACCAGGTACTAGTCGACGTGGCGTACGGGGACCGTATAGGAAGACCACGTCGACAAACAAGCTAGCGGAGAGCATTGATGCAGATGGGCGACTCCCAGGCTCGAGAGATGGTCTTGGAGCGTTTCCGCCTGGTACACACTGGGCTCAGACGATGCTCGCGCTTAAACTAAAAGGTAGAATCGCGTTCGCCCCAACCCTAACAGAAACTGACAGGCATGACAGGGAAGCGGTACAAGACAAAGAAAGAACGACTCCGAGTGGAGAAAGAGGGACCACCCATGCTTGCGGATGGGAGTTTGGACTACACCGAAAGTATGTTACACATAGTATTTTGTCGCTTCGCCTCTGACATTTTACCTAGTGGAGGACCCTTTTTCTGTCCTCTCCGTTTTTGCGCCCAAACCCCGCACGCGACCCTATCTCACGCCTCTCCGGCCGCCACTCTTCACATCACCCGCGCCATACGACCCTTCCACGTCGCAATCCCAGTCGCAACCTCCCCCAGCACTCACATCATTTCCCACGTCAATAAACCTACCGTTCAATCACCATTCCCTTCGACTGCCGGTCCCCACCTCAACCGCTTCCAGCCAAGATAAACGGCGTCACTGGACGATCGTGCGTAACCCTACGCGTAGTAAGCAACGCGACAAGGAGGATGAAGGCGAGGTACCCGATGCGCCAGGCTGGCAGACTCCCCGTGAGATGCACGCAGCGGACCTTGGATCATATGCGATCCTAGCGGGGGCCATTGAGGAAGAGGCTCGGAAGCGGAAGGCGCTAGGCAAGGAAGGGGAGGAAGAGGAGAGGGTCTTTCATGCGATACGGGATAGTGTGGAATGCGAGAGCGCTATATCGGCTGCAGCACCGCCGGAAACAGAGAAAGGCGAGACTGGATTCAGGATCAATGACTACTGGAGTGTGCAAAGGGCAGCAGTAGCCGAGGATTATATCAGGGATATCGTGTACGGAGGTGTAGACGGGTTGGCTTACGTGAGGAGTTTGGCGACGTTTGTCACGCCGGACCAGGAGGAGGTCAGTTATTTGTATCACCTGGATTTACATGTCCATCCAATGAATCCTCTACCAGGGCACTGTATCACCTTGCCAAGGGACGCCCCTCCCCGTCTGGGTAGAACGTACCGTTGTCAACCCGTTAACGAACGGACGTCACACTCTCCTCAGTGAAGCGGCAATCGAGCTCGCTAGACAGACGTCCAGGGCAAGTGCACCACCAACTCTGGAAGCCCGCCCAGAACGCCCCCTCTTCTCCCGGGTACGGAACGCATTGTACCTTTACCCCGCCGCAACGCTAGCACTGGCAGCCCTACTGCAGATCAAGACCCACAAGATCGACATGGGGTCGCTGATCAAGTCATCAGACGAGTTGTTCCAGAGCGAGGAAGAGTGGGCGGGGAAGATATTTAGAGAACGGCGGAAGGCTCAGGATATTGAAGGGAGTGTGAAAGTGGAGGAGTTGGAGCACACAAATATTAAGGCTAAGTCTGAGCAGGAGATGGAGGAACCGGAGAGGACATGGATGGATGTTGATGCATCGTCGAAGACTGCCAACGGCCAGGAAACGGATTATGAGCTAGAAGGTCCTGAACAGCTTCGCGAGGTCATGGAGTACGTCGCCGATGTGATCGTAAGCCTCGACAAGAAGATCAAAGAGGAGAGGAGCTCTGCTTCTTCTGGGTCAGTGGAGACGAAAATAAGGTTGCCGGTGCCAAATGTACTACTGGCAGATGCCCAAGTCGGGGAGAAGAATGAGGACCCCGTTATACGCAACCTCCGCCTGAACCTGCTGGCACTCGCGAAGCGTGCACCGCTGGACACTATTGCACGCCTACCGAAGGATCTGGTGCCAGAGCATATCCGACATTTCGTGCCGACGTTGAGCACGCCGACCTAAGGAATCGGGAGCGCTATCACATCGCAGGGCTCCATAAGCACATCGGTGTGGAGCAAGGCCGAGCCAGGTGGTCACTGGAAGACACTCGCTAAGATTGCGACACACATGTACTTCTACATACAAACTATGGGGCTCAATAGCCTCCTATCTTCCTGTACCACATATGTTTGGTTCCATTATAAAGAGCCAACGCGGTACACGTGAACCAAGGGCCGCTTTATAGCGCACGGGGCTGCTCTTACATGGACGGTGTATGCCATGGTAGCCTCCGCGTATTATATACACCCTTAGCACCCTGTATGATATACCTAACGTGCCGCAATGTGAATGGGGTTTTACATGGATCTTTCTCATGTTTTTTACCTCAAGTATTACCCAGCCTTAATGATAAAGTTAATGTGCAATACATGCGTGATGATTATGTTAAAGATTGGGTACATGATAGATCTTCAGTCATTGCACAAATGTGTCGCCTACATGTGCACCTGTTATTAATCCACGTCTGACAGGATCTTGCAGATCTTTCGTATCCTCAGTGATTCCTGTCCTTTCCTGTCATTACTACAGTACTGCTAACAGTCTTGAATAATCGTACAGCCTCCCAGTCATTCTCACCAATTCTACTTTACTAGCGTATAACAGGAGAATTTATCCCAGCGACGAAGCGGTAGCTTCAAACCTTTTCAAACCAATGAAGAATCATGTTGACGAAGTTAATACTGAGAAGCCGCCCAGTCTAAATCAACCTCAAGTTCAATTACCTGCAGAATTTCAGCTAGTCATTTCGCAGTACCTTCAAGGAAGGGACGATCCATTAACCGGGTATTCTACAACCTCCTGATAGATCGGATGTATTGTCAAATTCAGCTCAGTGGAAACACAGTAACTGTCCCAGAATTCCTGCATAAAGCCCAAATGCTCCAGTGCGTTTTCTGGTTGCACAAGCTCCAATGTACCCTAACTATGTGTATAGGTTCTCCCAACTTGGAAAATGAGTTAAAAGCTTGAGGCTTTCGCCTTATCTTACATGGCCTTACGTGAGTACTATCAAACACAGGGTGTTGCCCAGAGCATCCCATCGATCACGAGTTTCGCAGAGCAAGGCCATATGAGAGGAAATGACGAAGATAGTTTTGCATGAACCATCCTTATCACTCACCCAACTGTACTTTATAAGCGGGGCGGCTAACTGCGGTGAGTCGTCGCAATTTCTGCACGCCTAAGGCATAGAGTAGCCGTCACTCTTCCGTTCGTGTTGCGCCACCTTTTCGTGTGTGCGTAGTGCGTATTGAGTCTTGAAATATTCTCATCGCTTAACGAACTATCTGTTGGTGGTAAAATAATCTATGGTATTGAAACCCTCAAACTTATACAGCTTCTACAACTACATTTTTTGACAGTGCTGTGGGAAGCGCTACCTGCGAAATCCATAAGTCACATTCCAGACATAAATCGAGCATCTGCATGAAATTCACTCACAATTCTCCTGAAGTATAAGCTTATTTGCAGGTACCGTTAATGCAGATCATACCAAGGCCTGTGGGAAGAGCGTTTTTAGCAATTTGTTTCAACCGAGGTAAAGCTTAAAAAGACTAACAATCGCGCGACGACTTGCACGACCGCCTCGCAACAAGGGGCTCAAAGTCCCTTGCGAAAACTTCCCACTCTGCATCGTGGCGTGCCTGGAGGCGACGCGCAGTGAGACGTGCAACATCCTCATCACGGGCCTGAACGGCATGGTAGTGGGGTTGCCGGAGTATAGGCTCAGCCATGACTGTCCAGCTGGAGAGGATGATGGGAAGAGCAAAGACGATAGCGGAGAATTTCATTTTGAGTTGGTAGGTGATTGCTGTACTGTGTATTGAGTATAATGTGTTGTAGAGACCTGCTCTGGAGATTTAGAGAGGCATTAGAAAGGCTTTTATACCTCTTCGTCGTGCTTATTCAACCACAAGGAGCCGAAGCAATTAAATTGTTGTCTGCGCCATTGGAAAGATGAGATGCTTAATGTCTGCGTTGGTTCCCTTTTTGAC
>JABCKU010008304.1:0-25369 GCA_018221655.1 Myochromella boudieri
CACTGCACTTTTCTTGTGCCCAATCAATCAAACGTGAATTGCGTATATATCACATATCACATATCACATATATCGAACTATTCGTAGATGGATTCAAAAAACATCTTCCGCCCCCAGCCTTCAATACGTCACAAATTGCCTAGGTCTGCGAATAAACTACAGTAAGAATCATATTTAGTCAGCGAATGGTGAACAAGAGTTGAACGTCAAACATACCTAGGATCGACCTCAAGTTGCACATACATCGAAGTATTTATCGACAGATGTAACAATGTTTTAGACCCCAACACACTTTCCAGCCTTTGATACATTATACATCGCCGGCACGTCAGCGAAGCAGGCCCGAAATCACCCTCAAACCGCGCATATATCAAAGTCTTCATCAGCAGGTGCCATGACACCATCCAAGTTCCACCTCCACCACACAATCCCCCGCCGCGGGCACCTCAATATAGGCTACCCTCACCCTCGTCCTCACCCCGTCCTCTTCCTAGGGCACATCAAAACAGCTCATCCGCTCCCGCTAACATCTGCCTCGCTACCGTACTCCGAGCAGCTACAAAAGGTTGACGTGCGAGAAGACGGGAGAAGTGGGAGCCGAAACCGAAGCCGCCTACTGGGGCAATGACGCGGAGAGAAGTTGGAGGGATAGTGGTTGTGGTGGGTGGTACTGATGTATGGGAGTGTTGAGCGTGGGTAGCAGGAGGCAGGATAGCTTTGGTTGTGGAGGCGGTGGACGAGGGCGGATGGGTTGGGGATGTAGCGGGGGTAGGAAGCCCGTGGTGAGATTTCTTCAGAATCGTATCTTCATTTGTAAGAGCCGTATCATCACTGAGGGCCTGAGTCCTCGTCATTTCTTTTCCTGTAAATCCCGCTGCATGTGGATGAGGCGCCTCTTCTGAGCTCGTAATCTCCCCATGTGGGTCATCTCCAGTCGTAAATGGGAGGTATCTGACCCGTACATTGGGACGCATGTGCATGAAGTGAGCAAGGGTGGGGGCAAGAGAGGCAGATACGGAGGGAGTAAAGACGGGGGTGGAGAGTTCGAGCAGGGAGGGGCAGGGGATATCCTCGGCCTCCCGTTGGACTGGGATGAGGAGTTCGAGGAGGTGCGAGACATTCATGTTACATACAGTCAGGTCCCGTAGATGTACCATCCGCCGGAGGCACCACTCCCACAACTCGTTCCGTGCGCCACCGCTGCTGCTGTTTGTGGGATGCCGGATACCTACGCCAGAGAGCTCTAGGACTTCGATGGGGACATCTCTAGCTTTAATATCCGACGGCGCGGCAGTGTGATCGTCATCCGGGCCTGCCTCCATCATCCTAAGCATCAATGCCTTTAGAGCCTCAGCTGTCTCTTTCGCTCTACCCCTCCTTTGACCATCGAGGGCCGTGAGGCGGAGCGTTTGTAGGGAGGGGGAAGTGATGGCGGAGAGGACTAAGGGGTTGTTATTAGTTCGGAGAGACAGGCTATGGAGGATCGGTAGGCGGATGGTGGCTTGAGGCTGTGGATCGACTGATACTGTTGAGGGCGGAGGTACCGGTGAAGTCGCTGGGGGGTCAGGTTCCAACCGCGTCTCGAGATGGAATACCTGTAACACTGGGGTGGCAGAGAAGAGGTCGTGGACTTCAAGCATGGACAGTGGGATCGAGCCTATTGGTCTCGTGATGTTGAGGGTTCGGAGGATACTAAAATCGAGTGAAGTGATGTTCAGAGATGAGGGTATGAGCAGAATTAGGTTTGAGAGGGTCGGTACAGAGGGAGGTATACGTAGGCGTGCGGAAAGCGGTGCTGATTCGTCTTTGGCACAGATAGTCAAATGCAGGTTCGGCAGTCGAGGTGGGAATGAAAGTGGTGTCGAATACACCTCATCCAGGAACCACGTGATATGGCCAACGGACCATCCAGTAACTTCGAGACTCCCAATGCTCCTCTTCGCATCTCCCAGGGCTGCTATCAGGTCCTCCGCTTCTACGGTGTTTCTAGGTAGTCCTGAGGGAGTGATGAGGTCCACAGCCACATCCATGAGACATGATGTTCCTCCGACTTTGGAGAACCACCAGCGAGCCTTGTCGCCTGCTCGGGGTAAGCCATTCCACTCTCCGATGTGTAGGTTGAGACGCCTCCACAGAGAGGGTGTTACTTCGATGACGCCAAAGAACAGACGACACACGGTACGGAGAACAAGTGGTGCGGTGCTGGAGAAGTCGACGCAGTGAGTGAAGATTTCGCATAGTAGTTCCGATGGGAGAGACAACATGAAAGCTTGATCAGTAGATGCCATTGTGCAACGTTGAAGACAACACCTATAAAACGGAACGGGTACCGGCAGCTATGAGCAGAATTAAAATAATTTCATTGAAGGAGTTTCGAGTCCTCTCACTTTGGATCAGGAGCAGCAGACGCTCAACTCAAGAGTAGCTGAGGTGGCACGGATGGCGAATACGGGGTGACATGGTCGGTGGAATGGACAGCCTTTATAGTTCGCTCCTTGGTCCAGACGTATAGGTCTAGTCTAGCCCAGTTGGTTCGCGTGTGAACCAATGGCACGCTTTCGGGTATTGATCAGGAAATTTGAACAGGGATAACTGAAGCCATCGCCATAACAGACAGCCTGATTATCCTCGATTGACAGTAGCACTGATGATAGCAATAAAGCACTGGAGGAAGACGAGGGAGGTTGAAGACCCGCAAGTGCCCCATCAAAAGAAAAAGAAAATCGGCATTATGGGTTTCGGACTTTCGGCACGGACGCTGGGCGATGGCTTGTAAGTTCAACATGATACAACAAAGGCCACCTTGGAAAATCGTTGGCTATCATTCATTGGTATTGCTCTACTTTAATCATAGCTAAGCCTGAAAGTCTTGAACTTCACTTATGTATTTTTCCGCCTCAAGCAACTAGCACCGCGAGTGAGCTCCTCAACCTCTGCGCTCGATCGTACTATCCTTCTACAGCCGATTATCTGATTGTCATTACTTCTCCGAATAATGGCCAGACATACATAGGCAGGTGAAATCAACTTTTATCTGGCTTCTATTGATCAATCTATATCATCTCTCGACAGATACGACATATCACATGGAACGGCGATCCATTAGATGGGTACTCTCGAAGTGCATATCAATAAAACATCAGATATTCGGTACGAGGAAATCTTAGGCTATCTGATATACCCACAGGAATTGCATGAAGGCTCTTTACTAGCAGAACATGTTTTGGCGATAGTAACGATATTCTCTCTCGCCATTGATTTGTTCGAATTCTTAGACAGATTGACCCCCTCCTCAGTAGCCCTCAGTAACCGAACCTCGGACACTGTCCCTGCCGCTTTTGCCCCTGAGGAGATGAGCACCCCAAAGCCAGATCTCACTGCTTGCCCAGGAAATGCCTGTAGGGGTGCATCAGGCCGTTGCACTGTCATCCAGCCCGTATCCAAAGTGTAAATTGATCGTTTTCTCTGCGGTATACCCTTTTTCCCGTTCGAATTGATACTTAGTACAGTTTTACCGCAGCTTGTGCTGGAACGAACCCACTGGAACTACCTACTATTACCCCAATACTATATTTGGGTCGATTCGGTATGCCACTTTCCAGGACTACTTGACTGCTTGCAACTGCATTATACGTGTTACCACGGAAGTAGCCTCGGACGCTTCAATCGGGAGTTTGGGCAAATCTCGTGGCTAGCATCAACGATAGTGGGGCCCTCACGGCGACATATCTTTCATCTTTATTTCATCGGGGGGTAGCTGTTTTTGGACACATTGCGTTTCAAACGCTACAAGCGGCAACTTGATTATTAGCAATCTGTGTGAACACTTGTTCAATGACCCCTCTCATGCTCAATGGGTTGTGATTATCACTGCTTGGAAACCATCAGAAGGTGAGTTACAGTGATAGAACATCTGTATCATAGACAGTGAGGGAAACGAAGAAAACCTAGAGCCAGTTCTTCAGGGTATTTCATCGCGAGAACGAAAAGCCGCTTCTCGGTTTTATGATGACATACTCATGTATCAGACGAAACGCCGTGTGAGGACTCTACTATCGAGCCGCATTACCCATGTTCTATATCAGTCGATTGGCTTTCCGTGAAAGCCAAAGTCTCGACGATTGAGGTTTCCGATGTTACGACAAGGAACACTGCAAGGGGAAACAGCGGCTGGTTATCCATAAAGTCAGCACTTTCAAAATCATTGTGGGAAAAAGTATGCCATTAACCAAAGAGCCGTAAAAAATATTCAGAAATACAGGCAGTATAAACTGTGACCCATTCGATGTAAATGGGATGTATGTCAGGATAATGTATACCCCCTGCGAAGTACAAATGAGTTATGAGCTGTGTTCGTTAGGGCGGGAAACAGAGATCTGAATCATACAGAAGATAAAACCGGACTCCACCAGAACAAGTAATATTCGTTGTCCGGGAGTCAGAGAACTCCATCGAATCAAATTTCCATGCAGCCGGCGTTGTACCCTAGAGTATTATTCAGCATGAGGAGACGTGGCCTCCTTAACGTACCTAGCTTACGGAGGATCATATGCGTGGTAACTAAATTCGTGGCAAACGATAAATCAAACGCAACGTCATTGGAGAGGACCAATAATAAAGAGGATTCTGAATCGATAAAACCCGATGCACGTCCAGCGACGAGACTCTCAACAACCAACAAAATTACTGATAGACCCGTATCGGCGTATGAGAAGCAACCTTTGATGGGGATCAATCTGTGACTTGCATGTAGTCCCAGTGAGAAGAAGAAATGGTATGACCATTGCCCATATCTGGTCCGGATACAGAACTCATGCGCGCCATACCACAACAAAGTTGTTTATGACCATCTAACTCCTCCATCAAAATCAATACCTTCCTGGGTGATAAAAAGAAAATCCGCACCTGTATTTGTCGTGCCCAGTCCCAACTGGTGCTGCAAATGATTAACGTGTTAACCAATGCTGGGGCTGAATCCGGTCTTATTATTCCTATGATAATCTCCATCCGTAGAGTAGCACCAGATTGGACTGTATCAATAACATGAAGGAGGAATGTCGCCACTATTACCGAAAACATGACTTTCCTTCGCCGTGAGCTAAGCCCACGCTGCCTATTCCGAACGGTGAGCAAAATAAAGGCACCTTAGATATTCCAGCGGCATACATAGTGACAAACATCGCAATCGTGAAGATCTAGAGCCCGGTTGCAATCCCTGTAAAAATGTTATAGTCATATTTATTATGGCCGTAATTCTAGTCATACCAAAAGACAGAACTGTGACGATCATAGATAATGCAAGGTCAATGTCCTGGAGCTGGGAATGTTCTTCTAGTGTCATTGAGGATTGATTGTTTGCAGTAGCCCGGAAGGACGGCCGATTTTAAAGAGCTCAGCCTCATGTAAAAGTGTTGCATCTGTCGAGATATGACAACGATGACTTTCGGCATTGTATGCACTTCTTTTCTTGTGGCGGTATATGATACTACGTGTGAGATAAATGGGCTCTAGGGGGAGAAGTATGCCATTGAGTGCCCACCTTGAGAAGATGAATCCACGATAACGACATTTGATCAATAACCATGTTGATGCTTGTCGATCATCTTTCATCTATTGACATCATAATTTCACATGACTCAGTGTCCCGTTGTGGGAATTGCGCAACGAGGGAGGATTATTGTTGTGGTAGGGAACGCGGTGAATTGTTCATCAGATTGTTGTCTCTACGTTAGTTTTCCCCGTGGCCTGTCTTTAACCACTCGATGCTGATGGCTCGGTAGGCAGGAAAAGTTAGCACTGTTTTACCGGAGCTTGTTCTGGAACCGCCTACGGATACCCTGTCACTAGTATGATGGGCTGATTCCAATCTGCCACTTCTCAGGACTGTTTTGTTAAATGCAACTGCTTCGTACAGTGCTACGAGGGAAGCTTTACCTCGGGTGCTTCAGCCGTGACTTTGGGGGAAGCCTCACGGCTAGCTTCATGAATCAGCGATAGTGTAGTTCTTATGGCTATTGCTGACTAGAAATTATGGGAAAGTAAAACACGCTAATGAAATGTGTATATCACAGACAGCGAAAAAACGCATAAAATATTAAGTCCGGCTATTCAGCCACTTCTCAGTGTTGGGTTGAAATACTTATTCATTGGATGGAAGGTTGTGCAGTGATCCTACTGTTGCGGCACCTTGTTCAAATTCTATATCGGCGGACCTGCTTTCCGTGAAACCAAAGGTCTCGACAATCGAGGTTCCCGATATTACGACGAGAAACACTGCGAGGGGAAATAGCGGCTGGTTATTCGTAAAGTCAGGTACTATATATGGTAATTCCCGGGGTAGGAATACCGCTCACCAAAGAGCCGAAAAAAACGCCCAGGAATACAGAGAATACGGTCTGTGCCCCCTCCGAAGGTAATGGGATATATATGAGAGCCAAGCATATCCCCTGAAATGTGTGAGAAATAAGCTGGGAACTGCGCTTATTAGGACGAGAAACAGAAACCTCCATCGTACAGAAGATAAAGCCGGACTCCACTAGAACGAGCAATACACGTTGTCCAGGAGTCAGAGAACTCCTTCGAATCAGGTTTCCATACAGGCGACGTTGTATCCTAGAGTATTTACTCAGCATGAGAGACATGACGGGTTTACCATCGTACCTGAGTTTATGGAAGATCATAAGGGTGGCAACTAAATTTGTGGCAAACGATAAATCAAACGCGATGTTATTGGAGAGGGCCCATAATGAAGCGGACGACTCCATAAAATTTGATATATTTTCAGCGGCGAGACTATCGACAATCAGGAACGTTGCTGATAATCCTGTAATGTGTATCAGCGTGTGAGAAGCAGCCTTCGGTGGGAATTAAATAACGACTTGCCTGTAGTTCCCGCAAGAAGGAGACACGGTATGGCCATTGCCCATTTCTGGTCCGGATACAGAACCCATGCGCGCCAGACCACAACGAAATCATTTATGACTATCTAGTTCACCATCAGGATCGATATCTCCTTGCGCGATAAGTATTTTTGCACCTGTAGTTGTTGTGTCCAGTCCGCAATGGTAACGTAAGTCGTCGTTGCATTAATCAATTCCTGCGTTGACTCCAATCTAATGATGCGTACAGTGATCAAGGTCGGCAGGCTAGCGGCAGTTTGCACCATATCGATGGTATGGAGCAGGTATGTCGCCACCATTACCGAAAACATGACCTTCCGTGGCCGCGAGCTCAGTCCACGCTGTCTATGTCGAACGGTGAGTAAAATGAAAGCACCTGGTAAGTTCCAGTAACCGACATGATGACAAACATGCCAATAGTGAATAGCCCAGTCGCGACTCCTGTGAAAACGTTTTAGTCATGCTACGGCAAAGGTAAAATTCGTCATACCAAAAGATAGAAGTGACATTATTGTGGGTGGTATGTTGTCATATAGGTCACTGCCAACAATTTGGAGGTGAGAACGTTCTTCGGGCGTCATCAAGGGTAACTTTCTTTTTTTTGCTGCGACCAAATCTACAGAGGAGGCCAGGTAATTTTATAGAGCTTAGCTTGATGTGAAGGTGTTGCATCTTTCCGGAGATGACACCAACAATTTTAGATTGCTACGTTTGAAATGGAAGCTGGGTGCACCTATTCAAGCCTTATTGCTTGGGAAAGAAGCACCAGCAAATCGGAGTTCTGTGGGTGACCTTCTCAGTTTTTGTAACAATGCATGGAACCGATAGACGTTTGGATTAGGGGGATCAGAGTACAGTCAGGACGTGACAAGGTTGGACGGATTTATGGAATTAGCTGTGCATGGAAAGTGATGTTATTATTGGGGAAGATGGCCGATGGATATCGACGGAGTGTCTGCTCCTGCTCCTGCTCCTGGAATATAAATAACCCGTACTGTCATCCTAATAGGAGCCAAGGCCGTCTTTTATTCGGTGGTTCTGTTGTATCGTGGTAGCTGTATAAAAGAGGGAAAATCGACATCAGGAAGCCATAATGACCAAGGTCGCTTTGTGGGCTATTTTAAGTGGTGTGTGCTGAGGCGCCGCCCGCAGTGATTTCTGGACCACGGGCGCACCATACTGAGTGATGAGAGACACCCTGATCGCACCACAGAAACCCTGCCAGAACAACGACCTCCGGACGTCGATGAGCCTCCCGCCCAAGAATACGAATAAGCCATGTCGCCATTCCATCAACAAGAATGCAGATGGCCACCTTTCTCCAGTGGCACCAAAATATTCCGCGGTTCCGTTGTATTAGGGTAGCTGTGCAACAAGGGAGGATTGATATCATAGAGTCATAATAAATGAGGTAAACATATATATGCATACATAGTGCGAAAGCCTATTGATGGGCAAGGCATACCAAATTCCATCTATCAGTGAATGAGCGTTTTGGCATGAGCGGCATCAATCGCTTGTTTGTCAGATCGTTGCATCTGAAGTTAATGAATCAGTTACAGGAGATTTGATTGAGAAATCCCTTCATAACGATGATGTTTGACGGGTGAACGGCATGGGAAGTGCCGTCAAATGACGAGATCGAGCACTAGGATATCTGGGCTTCTGCGTCACTGACAGATTCTATGAGACACTGTCAGTCAACAGTTGAACCTCGTTGGATGACACCTACAGAAATATACTTGAGTATTGAAACGTAAATACCGCTCCATCAGGACAGGAAGAGATCTGAACTGGTAGGGACTTCCAGAGAGAAGGAGCTGTGATAGCCAATTTAACGACCTACGCGAAGCATGGTCAACTAAAAGCTTGCTTTGGCAGGCAATCAACGGGAGGGAATAGATTTGAGAAGACGTGAGATTATTTGGCGATCACTTGTTATTTTAGCCGACATTAATAATAACCCGATGACCACGTGGTAGATGACATAAGCGGTCTAGACCAAAGACTCTTGTCTCCTGGAATGTCTCCTGGCGTGTCCACCAACTTGTCTCTTGAGTCTTGATCTGCAAGCTGAGCATCGAAGCTCGCGCCCTGCACCATACTCACTGATCATCAATTACACTTCTATCTACCTTTAGTTTTGTCTGATGTCTGCCAAACTCAAGAAGGTCGCGCTACGCGTAAACACTCATTCAGTGGCCCATAGTATCTCCTGTAAATCACGACATGCTCCAGTTGGAATATGATTCCTCAAAAGCTGCCAGTCTGAAAACGATGATAAGACCCCGGGTAACGTTCTGTAACATTCTTGCTCAATCGGACGCCCAGATTTGTACTTCCTACAACACTGCCATATGCCTATCGCATACAGCCCACGCTAATTCTGGTTCATTGGGCGGTCCAACTACTCCGGGCCCCACTGTTTGTTCCATATGTGAACCAAACCACATAGCTGCAACCTGCAGGTATCTATGTGCACGCCCTTAACCTGGTACCCCCGATGGCGTGTCGTCGTTATCTAGCCTTTATGGGGGTCGTCCATTCCTTCGTGTCGTGGCATGTTGGCCACCATTGCGCCTGTTTTTTGGCACCATTACAGTGGGCCCTTATAAGAATGAGCGGGGTCGGGGCTAGAATCAATAGTAGGATGGAGGCAGCTAAGTCTCTATGAGACGGTTCCGCCTTCCAAGCCATCATTCGACTTTCAAATTTAGGGTGCGTTACTTTTCTCGTACGATACTTCATGCTCAAGTCTTCGTTTGTGCAGAACGGCGGCTGAGATTGCCGCTTCTCTCCTCAGCCGAATCTAGGATACTTTGCAGCTACTTCTAGTGTTGCTCGTCTCTTTTCCTTGTGTGACAGCAGCCAAGGTATCCGTATCTTTCAACTAGGTGAGGACCACATGCACTCTGCACACGTCAGTGCCTTGAAGGCTTTTTTGCAGCTGATTGCAGCTGTACTGACTGATCTAGGTCAACGGGTAGAACGAGGCAACCGGGGCTCTATGGGATGATGCTATTTTTCAACTCATCGTTCAACTCTCGGGTCCTGAGTACGTTATCTTTTTCTTAAAATCTTTCAAACTCAAAGACTGCGCTTATGCAGAACGCCAACCGTGATGGCTTCTTCTCTCAGTCATCTGCGCTGCTCCCACTCAGGGCATCCTACCTAGATCTTGATGTCGATGGCTTTGGCAGTTGATGCCATCAGTAGTGGATGATCTAAGCATGACGGGAACTCGTACAAAGAACCTTGTTGATAAGACGAGTCCTCGAAGTGTCTTTCCTGTCGTTTGACTCAGGACCTGGGTATGTTCATTGTTACCCTCCTTCACCCTCATGACCCTTACACATCTACTTATATAAGATGAACACAGTGCCTATGATACGCTTCCTCATCGTCTACACAGCACCTACTTGGGCCATTGAATCTAAGATGCCTTGAATCTTGGCGGCTTCATCGGGGAGTGCTCGTTCCTCTTGATCCAGTAATAGCAATGATCTTTATACATTCTAGCAAGGTGAGAATCGCGCATACTCATAGTAAATTCACCTCTAATCTTAATATCACGACCTCCAGAACGAGCTTTGGAAGTGGGGGAAGGAAGGACCCATGTTCAATTTATCGAATCCTCTCTCAGGCAAACATAATGAGCGTCACTCGTTTCATCATTTGATTACACTCGTCCTAGTGTTTGTTTGCAAAATCTATCGGTGTATTTCCCATGCTCTGACGGGAGGGCCAGTTAATGCCGCTTCGATGTTTTCACTGTAATCGGTGTGGCTTATTGTACCAAAGTGGAGGAACGCGTTTTGTTTCAAATATTACATTCCGCCACTTCATTGTAAACGATCTGCGTTAATATTTGTTCCATGGTAATATCTATTCTCAAACTCAAAGGATTCTGGTTATTACAGACTAGAAACGATTGGAAGTAAGACGCAGTGACTTTCAATTTTCTATATACAGATAACGAAAGAAACGTAGAAAACGTAGAGTCCAGTTCTATCTGGCAGTCTATCCCAGGTTTGGGCTGGAATACTCATCCATTGGACGAGATTCCGTGCGATAATTCTACTGCCGAGCCGCATTGTCCATGTTCTACATCAGTGGACCTACTTCCCGTGAAACCAAAGGTCTCGACAATTGAGGTTCCTGATGTCACGACGAGGAACACAGCTAGGGGAAACAGTGGCTAAATTTTCAAGTCAGGCACCATGTACAATAACTATAGTGGTAAGAATGTCACTAACCAAAGAACCGAAAAAAATGTTCAAGAATACAGCGAATACGATCCATGCCCCATCCGAAGGTGGTAGGGTATAGATCAGGAGTATGCATATCCCCTGGAATGGACACATGAGCTATGAACTACGTTTGATATGACGAAAAATAGACACCTGAATCGTACAATAGATAAAGCCAGATTCCACCAGGACAAGCAATATCCGCTGTCCAGGAGTCAGAGAACTCTTTCGAATCAGATTTCCATAAAGCCGGCGCTGTACTCTGGAGGATTGCTTAGCATGAGGGAGGCGTGACTTGCTTATCGTACCTGAGTTTATGGAGGATCATAAGGGTGACGACCAAATTCGTGGCAAATGATAAATCAAACGCGATAGTATCAGAGAGGTTCAATAATGAAGAGGATGACGAATCCATAAAACTTGATACACTTTCAGTGGCACGACTGTCGAGAATCAAGAACATCGTTGATAGACCTGTATTGATGCATGAGCAGTATCCTCCGATGGGTATCAAACAGTGACTTTCCCGTAGTCCCCATAAGAAGAAGACACGGTAAGACCATTGCCCACTTTTGATCGGGATACAGAACCCATGCGCGCCAGACCACGACAAAGTCGTTTATGACTATCTAACTCCCTCATCTGAATCAACCTCTTTTTCGGTGATACAAATAATAAATACTCGCACCTGTATTTGTTGTGTCCAGTCCCCAATCGTGGCGTAAGTGACCATCGCGTTAATCAATCCCGGTGTTGAATCCAGTTCAACCATGCCTATGATAAACTGGATCGGCTGCATGGTACCAGTGACCGTATCGAGAGTGTGAAGGAGGAATGCTGCCACCATTACTGAAAACATGACTTTCCGTGGCCATGAACTAAGCCCACGCTGCCTATGGTGAAGGTGAATGGTGAGTAAAATGATACTGATACATTCTCTCAACGCACATTATGGCGAACATGCCAATCGTGAAGAGTCCAGTTGCAACCCCTGTGAAGATGTTTTAGTCGTGTTATAGCCGTAAATCTAGTCATACCAAAAGACAGAAGTGAAATTACTGTGGAGGCTATGTCATTACATAGGTCAAGGCCGATGTCCTGGAGGCGGGAACGCTCCTCGGGCGTCATTGAGGATTGATATTTTTACTGTGGTTCCACATAAAGAAGAGGACGACCGTTTTTATAGAGCTTAATCTCGTGTGAATGCGTTATAGCTGTCGAGAAATGACACCAATGATGATTTTAGATTGTTAAACATAAACCAGATGAATGCTCATCACACCTACCCAGGTCTTACGGTTTTAGAAGAAACAGTAAAATTCGTAGATCTTTAATAGTGAGCGGTGAAGCATCGTCACAGCGATTTTCTGTGGGGCACTGGGGTGTGAGCTAAATTCACTGTACAAGGAGAATGGCGCTACTTACACTTGAACTCGAAGGCGGTGTCGCCACCTATGGACATCAATGGACGATCTACCCCTAAAATATGAATAAGCTGTGTGGCCGTTTGATTAATATGAATGCCAATCTTCGTCTTTCATCTAGTAACGGCATGTCTCGTGCTCGCCCATTGAATCGAGGTAGCCGTGCCATAAACATATATGCATACACAGTGCTCACGTCCATCCGACGGGCGGGACAGGCCAGGTTACACCTATCAGAGAAACGAGCGTTTTGACATGAGGGGGGTATAAATCATTTGTTCGCCTGATTGCAGCACCTAAGATTGGGGGCTCCGAATGCAATGGGAACCAGATCCGGGGGGTCAGTTGACTCTCCCATGACGATGGTGTTTGTGGGGTTCGCACCATGAGAAGTGTAATCTAGGGCTGAGGTTGAATATTAAGTTCATTGGGTTTTGAGCCACAGACAGATTCTGTGAAACACTGTTAGTATATAAGGTAGTCACAGAAAGCCTTATCAGAAGATACCTGCGTCAATATACTCGAGTCAGTATTACATTGCGAATTTGCGATATACATGTTCGCTAAATATCGCATCATCAGGACAAGAAGACATCTGGGCTGCTAGGGTTCAGAACGGCTGCAAAAGTAGAACTGTTATGGCCAATTTGACAATCAAGGTGCAGCATGGCCAACAAGAGATTCAATGAGAGGGAATATGTGCGAGAATATGAAAAGGAACATCATTTGTTTGGACGCCAGATTCAAGGCTAACAGATGAGTGACGTAAGCAGATCGTGTATCATGGTGAGTCGAATTTTGAATTGATGATTTTGATGGTCCCGCTACTCTGGGTCCCGCTGCAGGTTCTCTACACGAACCAACCGTCATGGTCACAACCTGCGAGTAGGGATGCATGTCCTCATCCTCGAACGATTTTCGTTCCTGATGTCACATCCACATTGTCTGACCTTTATCAGGTTTGCCTGTTCTTTCATGCCTAACCCCGTGCTGTGAAGGAAGTTTTCCTGTAAGATAGTGGTGGGGCTGAGCCGGGAGCAACGATCAGAGAGAGACAGCCAGCGCTCCGACTCGGGACAATACTATCTTTCAACCCATCGTTCAACTTTCGGGTTCTGAGTACGTTGCCTTCCTTTTGCGATCTTCAAGCTCAAAGACTGTTCATACAGAATGATCGTGATTCATCTGTCATTAGCCATCTACGCTGCCCCCGCTTGAATTGGGATACTATGCAGCTATTACAGGTTTTTACTTGTGTCTTTCCCCTGTGCGACTCGGACAACAGCAAGCATATCTATATCTTCTAACTGGGTGAGCATCACATATATTCTGCCCCATCCCGCCCAGATTTTGACATCGATAGCCTTTGCAGTTGACGCCAGTGGTAGTGGCTGACCTAAGCATGACGGTTGTGAATATGAGTATTCGAAGCGTCTTTCCCGTCGCTCAACGTAGAACTCGGGTATGTACATTTTGACCCTCATTCGCCGTATGTCCCTCACACATCATCTACATATATAGGATGAATGCCGTGACTACAGCATGCCTCCTCGTCGCCTACACAGCACCTACCCGGACTTTTTGAATCTAAGGCCCCTCGAATCTCGGCGGCCCCAACAGGAACCGCTTGCTCTTCTCTATCTTTTAATATCAACGATCTGTATGTATCCTAGCAAGGTGGGGACCGGCCGTACTTGTACTACATCCACCGCTAATCTTTATATCAAAACCTTTATAGTATGGAACGAGCGTTCGAAGCAGAGGAAGGCAGCCACGTATAGCCCATGTTCGATCGATCAAGGTGGGTTACCTTTCCAGCAAGTCCTACCTTGGGGACCTGGGTACATCATCTTCCACTTATTTTCTTCCGCGCTCATGAGCTTCATAGGCTATTTCTGCGCATACAGAGTGAAAATTAAACCTCAGCTTTGCCTACCCTACTTCTGCCCAGGTCCTTGGAATCTGGAAGCCTTAAAACTCGGTAAGCTCCTGCACGCGCATTGGTCCAATATACCACCATGCCCTATCCCTCGAGCCGACAACGCGTAGTTTTCATCAACACGCAGGCGTTCGTTGCTAAAATCTATCACTATATTTTGTGCACGCTCTGGTGAGCAAAACAATTAGTGCAGTTTCAATGTTTTCGCTGTAATCGGGGGTAGCCTATTGCATTAGAGAGGAGTAACGCATTTCGTTTCAAACATTACCGTCAGCCAGTTCGTTGGAAGCTATCTGTGTGAGGCTGAAATGCTCATTCACTGGACGAGACTCCGTGCGATGACGTACATCGAATAATAAATATCACATATCTATCATGGAAAGGTGTTCCATACAGGTAAAAGTGACGCGTAAACAGTACGAGGTAGAGAATGACTTGAGAGCGTTCTCTCCACACGTGTCCAGATCTCGTTGGGCGAAAAGATCGATCGCGTCTTCCGTTAGTCAGGTACCATGTGGGGCTGAAATTACTAAAGAAAAGGGAGTGGCGCTGTCAGTCGGTCGTGAAACACAAAGAAACAGGAGGAAGGAAACGAACCTTCAGTGGCTCCAGCTTCCGTTCTTTCCCTTATACAATCCTCCACCCTTGTACGGGTAGGCGTCCCCAGACACGTGGATCACCTTCATCTCTACTATGAGCTCCATCCCGTCCACGGCCGTAAACATTCTTGTCATGCTTCCAGTGAATTCGAGGCCAGAATAGCACTTCGACCTGAAGTGTCACCTCCAACTCAGATCATCCATTCTCGTTCGTTGTCATACCTGGCTGCCCAGAAATTTCGGTAGCGCAGGTATAGATAGTCCTTCAACTATTTAACACCCACCAACGGGGTTAGGCGCGTTCGTGGTTGGCCGACTCAGTAATTTAGTAGTGCGGAATATGGTCACGTGACAATCGATACAGTAGTCAACGATGTAGACAATGGTTGTGTGGTTGAGGCCGAGAGCAGAATGAGGTATGAACATGGAACGCAGGGATGAGTAGACGTGGGTCATGGTACGAGCGTGCCGCGAACGGGGTATGATGGAGCCAGCGGTTACTAGGGGTTACGTTCTTGGTGGCGGTTGCAAGATGTCTATAGAACATTCTGACAGGACATGGTCATTTTAGTAGGATAGGTAGGAGCAGTCAGCGAAAAGGACATACCTTGCTTGAGTTCTTTCGTTATGCCCGCCCTGTTCTTGTCTACGTATACTCCCTTAGAAAAGGGTTTTTCGGCCACGACAGACGCTACCTGTACATTCCAAATGATGCTAGTTTTCCAGCGCAGTAGCTTCTGCTGCTAGAGGGGGGCAATGTTAGGTTTGTAGGGTATGTAATCAAGATCAAACGGCCGCTTACTATCCAAGGTCCTGAAGCCTCATGTATATGTGAATTGTGCGGGGCTAGCACGGGCGGTAGCGGATGTCTGGCGGGGTAGGGGGTCAGTGAGCTTGTTATTACAGTTAGAGGGAAAAAAACATGCCTGAGGGGGCAAAGTCATGGGAACAAAGGACAGAATTCGCTTATGATCACAAGCGGCCCATAGATAAGATGACTCAAATTCGAAAAAAAAGCTGGCATTGGCAAAGAGCTTTCGAGAGGTTGTGACGTGGCACTCGACATAGCTGGGCTAGAAAACACACTTCGCCGATATTAATGGGAGAGTTCCCTATATGGCTGAATAAAGCTTACTTGGATGAATAAGTAACTATTTCTAGGATGTGGTGTACTTCGGCGTTTGATTTTCACTAAATCTAGGTGGCTGGGCAGTCCTAGATTTATTGGGAGGATGAGCGAAAACTAAACTACACCAAATGAGCACTTACCATGCTCTGTGCTTGCTTTTTTCACGCAATATGTTCTTGTTCATCATGTTAGACACCACCCATATGCGCTTGATATCCGTACTGCACAATGTGTCATCCCGCCGAGTTCAAGGAGCCTCGATTGGAGGCTAATGGCACGAGGATTATAAGATTGTGAGCTCACCGTGTAACGGATGCGTCGGAAACAACATTATACCAAGGCATCCATCGTGCAGAAATCTAGCAAGATGTATTGTGTTAGAGGAACTTCAGGCTCTTTAGAGAGAAGGGGGACGATGCTATTACCCATCTGAAAGCCTGACAAAACGTTGCGGCTTCATAGTGTACACGGGTACTCAGAGAGTATCATGATAAAACTGAGAACTCTATAACACAGTGAAGTATGAATGTCGTGTTGGACGATAGTATTGTGGTTGAAGTTCCAAAACAGGAAATAATTAAAAGCGGCGTGACAAATCCGGTCACCGTCCTCTCCGGCGATCAACTGGCCCCATTGTTCCGCCCCTCATCCATTGATATCTCCCGAGAAAACATCCAGGATCATCGACATTCATGTCATTTGACCGTTTCTCTTCTCAGAACACCGTACCTCGCTTCCGAGTGGGACGGAATGCAAGTATCCTTCGACATAGCTCCTCTCTGACACTACAACCAGCAGGTTTGCGCACCCGTTGGTGTGAGCAAGAGTTGAAAGGTGGCAGGGATGACGTTACAATGACGCGACAGGCGCATATCACTCTTGGGAGTCTCTGGTCGGCGCTATATGCATGCAAGGATCACTGCGTTCTAGTACGGGTGAGTTTAACTTTAATTGGCTGCGTGGTGGAAAATGCCCATAATTATCACGCTGATGCTACATTCTACTTCCCACCAGATGCAGCTTCTAACTGGTGAAGCTCGTGGCCAAGTGAAGAGCAGCCCCACATACAAGGTAAATTAAACTGATCGCCGCGACTTGCCGACCATGTGTGCACCTTACCATCTAAGTATCTGCACGAAACACGACTTCGCTCCTTGCATTCGCCTCCCCCACCATGTCTTGTATCCCTATTAATTCAGACATATCTGGAATTGGTGTTCGAACAGCAATCTACGCCCAAAACCTACTTAGTTTTGCTCCAGCAATCTTTGCACTCCTCGATAAGAAGGTTACGCCCACCGAATTGGAAACGCTAGAAACCCAATCGACGACAATCTTGATCACTGGATTTGCAATCCTACTCGCAGCGATCGTCCAGGCTCTGACTTCCACCTTAACTAATTTCCACACTACGATCATTCTCAATCTCAGCTGGATAAACAACACAAACACGTTCATATACTTTCTACTCTGCCGTTATCGGGCGAAGCAGAGTGGATCTGGCGGAGATACAGATAGGAGGGGCATATCTATTTGGTTTGGCGAGGTAAAGAAGGCTTGCCGAAACCCCGTTTTAATTATCGGGTCTCTTCATTTGTCTCTCATGGCAGCGGTGGGGATATGGCTCTGGGTCCGACCAGCTCCCTTTGGTCACTCTCCGCTATGCTCCCTGTCTTCGTCCGTTGTGATTTTAGGCGGAAAAGTATTACTCGGATCTAAAGGATTGCGGGGCTGGTCAATTTTGATATATAGTGTTCTGCTCCTGCCAGGTTTCAACCTCATTGCTCCCATCGGCCTCTTGATTCTACCATCTTGGGTATACAGCCGCACGGTACACAAATCTCCTCAGATTGGAAGCGGTCTTACACCCATTGCAGTTGGACTTGGCGTACTTGCTAGTATCAACGTCATCTTCCTGATTGATACCGAACTATCGATAAGCAAGAACGCGCCTCTGCTGGAACAAGGCGATGCTGAGTGGACCTTTGGCCAGACCCTTGCTATCCTGCTTCTCCTCGTGCCGCTTCGTGATCTTGGAGAAACTATCCTTGAGCGGCGCCCAAAACAGCTTGGGATGACACTGATAAAGGCATCAGAGAAAGGGAAGCTTGATGTCGTCGATCATCTAGTAGAACTAGGAGCCGATATGAATGTGAAAAGTAAGAAATATGCTCGTTGTGAACTTATGATTTCCTAATCACTGATAATTGCATCAGACAAGTCTGGGAAGACCGCACTCGCACTTGCAGCCAACGAGGGTCATTTGGATGTAGTGAAGTTTTTAGTCGAGCATCACGCTGGCGTCACCGTTAAAAGTAGGTTTTCTGTGTCAACATGATACGCATAATACTGATATCTTCGTATCAGATCAGTGGATAACCACAGCGCTCACGCTTGCCGCGAAGAATGGGCATTTGGATATCGTCAAACTTTTAGTGGAATATCACGCTGATGTTGATGGAAAAAGCAAGAAGTTTTTAGAACGCAAGGTGTAAAAGACTGACACTTTCATATCAGATGAATGGGGAGAAACTGCACTGGCACTGGCCGCTGAGCATGGGCATTTAGATGTCATCAGATTTCTGTTTCAGCGGCAGGCTGACGTCAACGTAAAAAGTGAGAAACGTCCTCCCTTGATTATGGTAATACTAATACTATTGAACTAGTTCAATGGGGAAAAACAGCACTTATGCTTGCAGCAGGGGGCGGACATCTCGGTGTCGTCCTACTTCTGGATGAGCACCACGCAGACGTCAATGCAAAGAGTGAGAAATTCTTTCGACTAGGATTGATGTAATAATATAAAGCTCAATATTGAATTAGCTGCATCAGGGGAAACGGCACTCTCAAATGCAGCCAAAGGCGGACATCTGGACATCATTAGACTTCTGCTTGAGCGCCGAGCGGAAGTAAACGTCAAAGGTAAGAGAATATTTTCATAAGGTTCTTGAATTATTACTATTGTTGTATCAGACTCTTCGGGGGAAACTGCACTCACGCAAGCAGTGAGGGGTGGATATTTGGACGTTGCCAAACTTCTCATTAAGCTTGGGGCAGACGTAAACCTGCAAAGTGAGAAAGTTTCAACACCGTTTCGGATATATTGAACACATTATATCAGGTACTGTGATAAAGGAGACAACCCTCTTAACTGCGGTCAGAGGCGAGCATTTGGACATCGTCAGACTTCTAGTTGAGCATCAGGCAGACGTCAATGTTAAAGGTACGAAATATTGCCCTCCTATTCTCCATGTGATCCTAGAAATTCCTGATATCTTGTCCTAGATTTCTTTGACGAAACTGCACTTACACTTGTAGCCAAGGGCGGACATTTCGATGTTGTCGAACTTCTCGTTGAACATCAGGCAGATGTCAATGCGACAAGTGAGGAATATTTTCCCAACATACCACAGAAATGCTCAGCATATCGTATCAGATGATAGAGGGAAAACGGCGCTCATGTACGCCGCGGAAAAATATCGCTGGGACGTGGTCAAGCTGTTGATTGAACATGGTGCTGAATTTACAGGTGAGTCCTATGTCTGATACGATCCACAATCTACAAACGTAATATCAGATGAATGGGGCACTATTCGTCGGGGACTCAACACTCTAACCATATAAATGAACACCAGGCGGAGTGGCTAAGTCGTAGTATGATTTAATCGCGGAAACGGCAGCGCTCTCTGAAGTACCGTCACACTGTCTTTAAGCCATGACACATCTCTGAGAGGCGTAGCGTTGTTGTCGTGGTAGGACTATCGGTTCAAGCACAAAAGATGACGGAGATGAAGATATTGTGAAGGTCGATGAGTCGAGCACAAACGCTAGTAATGTAACGGCACTATAGCAGGGAGTGGAGACTTACATTGTATGGGCTACAGTTTATATTGTTGCAGTTAGTGATTATACATCGTTGAAGGTTTTAAGTGTCATTCTTGAAGTGACGCCCGTATTCTGACTCCGAGTCGCAGTGAACCGGGGTACACGATGAATAGGGCTGGCGATTTGTATGTGTGGCTATTGGGGCGAAGTAGCGCAGAACTTGCCCAGATGCACGCGTATAATATAAGCCAACAGTATATCGATGCAAGAGGAAGTCCAAAAGAATCAGAGCGCCGGCTTGATGCCAGATAGGTAAAGATGGCGACATCATGTCCAAAATCCGGGGATCGCCGCCGACCCGTTGCAATTCTGTCAAATGGAAAGAGCCCAAAAACAGCCAATGATCGACAGGCAAATTCCTTTGTATGTGTCGTGGAGACATACCTGGTCCCTTCAAATGCAGAGGCCCAAAATCCAAGTACGGCATACGCGACGCGTATCTGAGGCGAAAGATGAGGCGAGGGAGTGCTGTGAGGGATCTACCATGGAAGTCAAGAACAGATCGGTCGACCCTGAGCCTTTCGACTTTCTGCGTTGTGATGTTGATTGTAAGTTGATACTCGTGTAGATCAACTGTGCATGGTTAAAAACAACTTTCCAGCGTGGGAATTCGAAACTTTAACACATCCGATCCAAATTCGATCTTCCCCAGACTCTACACTCTCTATGAACCACACCTCTTCCCAATAACTAGGTTTAAGCTCACTTCAAGGTCAATAAAGTTCTTACAATCCTCCTAGCTTCATGGAGCAGTCGTGTGTTCATCAGCTCATAATTAGGATCTAGTTGTGATGAATGTATTCTGAGTCATATGCTGTGAAAATCAATGGCACAAGACCATCAGCCTATTCGGTTTCGCTGTCCCAAGACTTCTTTCAACAAAGAGCTTCCGGAGGTATACCGCCATCCAACGCTTTGAAAGAGGTATTTGGTGTTGTAAGTCTACTTGTTACCTTTTTGAATCGTAGAGCACAACTCCATCCATTTATTTTTTCCAGTCCTTCTTTCTAAGCCCACATCTGAGCAAGTAGGGTTATACGCGGAAGGGCTGTCAATTTGACGTGAAGGATGATCAAACACATCACTTTCAGGTCTTTTTGTATTCAGTACTGATGCGGCCATGTTCCAGGCTGTGTCTCATTGATCATGTGTAACAATACTGATATATAACCCACACAGTTCTCGGCCGGTTCGCTTAACCCATGTCCAAACCCTTACCAGCGTTGCCAGACGATGCAGGATACCAAGGGCAAGACCGAATTTCGTTTCATCCCAGTGTCGCGAACCCTGCTGTTCTGACATCGTAAGTCGGCCAAGAAAATAATTCTCAGTATCTTGAAAGATTATCATATACGCTACAGCCAAGAACTGCCCAACACGAAACCTATATCATTGATTGCAAGACTCCATCTGACTTTCCATGATATAGTCTTGTACAGACAACTATTGACTTGTGTAGGATCCGATGCGCAGAATCTTCTGGATTCATTTCAGTGGGTACGTTAACAGCGATACTTCTTAATACGGTAATCCCATTGAGACATTCTCAGCTCCTAGACCTCCCAGAACTGAACCCTAAATTTCGGCGCTGTCTTATAGTCGCGACTCAGCGTCTCTCGAAGAAGTCTGGTCTCTATCCTGCCTGCTACGAGTTGAAAAATGTTGCGCAACATGGAGAATACCCCCTCACCGCTGGTGGTTTTGCTGACATTTACAAAGGGCATTTTGAAGGCCAGGCCGTCTGCATCAAAGCAATACGGATATATGAGAGCACTGACATTGAACTCGTTCTGAAGGTTAGTACTTTTGCAGCCTAAATTACCTCTTTGCAATGTCCGATTCTTCGTTTGTTTATTAGCAAATTTCAAAAGAGGCGATTCTCTGGAGTCAGCTCTCCCACCCGAATGTCCTTCCGATATATGGCTTATTTCGTTTTCAACACCGCATTTGCCTTGTTTCGCCATGGATGGACAACGGTGATATGACCAAGTATCTGAAGCTAAATCCTAGCACGCCACGAAGGCAGATGGTCAATAATTCCCTTGCTATGCGTAGTACATTTCACCGATCTGATTATGATTATTCTTAGAATATGGACATTGCACAGGGTTTGTCATATCTGCATAAAAATGGTATCATCCATGGAGATCTGAAGGGCGTGAGTGGAGGCGCCCTCCTGGAACTAGGTTACTGACTTCGAATTTCTTTAGCCCAATATTCTCATTGATCAGAATGGGCGTGCCCAGTTAGCCGATTTTGGGATTTCGTCGATATCGGACACTGAAATACCTGCTTGGACAACTCAGTCTTCTGCTGCCTCCAGGGGCGGGTCCGTACGTTGGCAGGCACCAGAACTGTTTGATGTGGAGAATGACGAGGCAGTGAAAAACAGCGTGGAAACCGATATTTATGCATGGGGTTGTGTCTGCTACGAGGTGTGTGCAGCCGATAACGTTTTGATTGTGACTTCACCGCGTGAAGATTTTTACAGGGGAGGTTCCGTTTGCCCGTCTCAAACACGATTCTACGATCATGCTTCGCGTCAAATCTGGCGCTAGGCCATCGCGCCCACCCATGCAAAGTTTACCTTGGGCAGCATGGGGGCTCACAGAGATCATTTGGCAGGTGATGTACGAATGCTGGGCCGAAATTCCCTCAAAACGCCCAACCATCGAATTCGTCATAGGTCAACTCGCTCTCGATTTGACACAGGATGAAAGCAAAATCTGCGATTGCCATATTTTACCTCCCGCAGCCTTTCGGCGTAAAATGAGTCCGAAAGATTCAGTTATAAGTCCTTCTTCATTGGATAAAATACTGAGTAATGCTGTGGATTTTGATTCGACAACCTACGGAGGGTCAACAATCGTTTCAACTAACAGTAGCTTCCTTTTCATGGACGACACAGACGATCTCATATGTCAATATAAGGCACGGTTAGAGCGCCTGAAGCACCCCCCTACATCGCTTACAAGTACACTGCAAGCCGAAAGTATCACACCTAAGGGACAGGTGTTACCAGAGACAATCCAAGTTCAATACGACGTCCCCTTTCCCTCTCAAAATCTGTATGTCGCTTGTTTTTCCCCTCCTCCTCATGCTAACTCCCTACCTAGTCCCATTTTGTCCATCAAAGAAACAAGGAAAAGAATCGGGCTCACGGGTAATAACTCAGTAACCTCCCTTGTAGCCACAGGTCATCTTATAATCCGCAGTCGTTTGTGCCCAAGATCTTAGAAAACGGGACCTCTTCGTGCTTGCAAATCCTGTGGCAGTTATTTCCGTTCAAGACCCGGTTACACAGACGCATACCACCAGCGTTGTGAAGAAAACGTTGAATCCGATTTGGAATGAAAGCTTCGAATTGTGAGCATGATTGGTGCTATGGGAAAGCGGCGTCTGACATACCCATAGAATGATAAAGCCGTCTTCTACCATTACGATACACATTTTTGACCAGCGCAAATTTGATAAAAGAGATCTTGGGTGTCTGGGCGTCGTCAAATTGCGAGTATGTGATATCATGGATTCTGAGCGGATGAGCGAGAGTGAGCCTTTTATCGAGGTCCTCCGAAACAAGTGACTCACTGCTACTGAGTAGAAACAGCTACGTTAAGCCTTAGAAAGGCGAGTAATGGCGAAATTGATCAAGGCTCACTGACTATGTCCATCTCAACTCACATCTCGATGTGGATAACAAACCCCGGTCCCTCACAGATCGTGGGCCCTGCTGAAGCTTTTGCGGACATGGGCCTGGGCTATCCGCTTAAGTACTTGGACGGGCCCAGTATCATATGATTAGACTGCGAAGTTGTTGTTTCTAGTCCATTTCGAGTTACAATAAAAGAATTTGAATAGTGTCCGGAAGATCTTGCATACTGGATGCAGCTCGAATGCGTCATATGAATGGTATAACTAGCTTACTGCCTCTGATGTGCCTCCCACGTAAACCATGATGTATGTCTGTCAAACCATTTCCTCTGTCTCTTTGATGGAGCGCGAGGACCCACGCCAAAAACCGCAATATATAAGGAGTTGCAGAGTGGATCTGCCCCACAGGTCATTGCCTTGACCATTGCCTTGAGGCTTTGCACAGTAAATCCTTCGCAATCCCAAATGTCCAAATGGAACCCGTCCCATTCCCCCGCCTTTTGATATGATGTAAAGGCACGCAAGACCTTGTTGTCAAAATCGGTACAATTTTCGATTGTCAAAATGACCCCCCTCCATTCAGATAAAAACAAAATGATATCCTCGCTACGGCTGATTCCAGTTAATGCGGTATCTGGAATGTCAGGGGCAGATGCAAGACCAAGGTCGCATCGTTCAATGGTGTGCTGCTCCAGGCTTAGGTGGTCAACAACATTTAGGAGGTCGTCCATGAGCAAGGCACCGATGTCTTTGGTTTTGAGCGATTCGACAGTGAAACGTGGGGTGTCGCGCCAGATAAAACCATTGTTGAATCTGATGTTACTCAGAGTCAAGCTTATTAGTTTCACCTGTCGACAACCGAGTTGAATATCGGCAAGAAACTCCGCCAAACTTTGAACGTCGAATTGCTCATCTCTCGTCAAAAGGGGACAACAGTGAAATTCGGAGAGCGAAATGTAGAGCAGTGGGGGGGACGGCTTGGAGAGATAGTTTTCAAGAGGGGAGTTCCATACAAGCATATGCGAAGTTTCGACCATCTACATGTATCTTTGACAACTTGGGGCAATAGAATGGTTCTTCGATGAGAGTGTATGAACGTGTGTTTCCCGGAGGGTATCGATCGTCATAAGCAGCGTTTAGGACCAGCTCTTTCAAGGACAGAGCCCAACCATAGAAATCTCGAGAGATCGACGGGAGGGATGATGATCTCACCATGTCGAACGTCAGGGATGTGCAACGTCGTACATGGGGCATAATAAGGTCGATGATCGGACGATACGCGTCCAGAAATCGGGGATCGCCTCTGCTACCCGACGCCAGTGCTGGTTTACAGCTGAAATTGCATACGGAAAGGGCCAAGAATCGAAAGGTAATTTTGTTTCGAGATCTTTACACCAATTATATGTAGAGGACTCAGAAGCCAAGTACGACACGTGTACCTGTCGGAAGATGGGAAGGAGGAGTTCGGTGGGGAGGTCTATCATTGGAGTGAAGGTATGTGGTACGGTATGAAGATCATCAGCAAACTATGTGCCCGAGCCCTAGCACCATAGTGACGTATAGTAAACAAAGCCTAGGTTATAGGATGCTATA